>WEIT01008994.1:38914-77344 GCA_013389985.1 Dryoscopus gambensis
TGGCAGATAGGTGAAGACAGTCCAGATTCCACAAGTGCATTGTAGTTTTGCCTGTAAACCCAGTTAAGAGCATAAACAGACCCTGGAATGAGTTGCTGGAGTTTGAAACGACTCCGAGCTTGGCACACCCATCTGTATGAAAATCTTCCCTGTAATTTCAGTTTCACAAAACCAAAAAAAGCCTTCTTTGTATTTGAACTTTCATAGCAAGAGATCGGTTTAATCTTAAAAACAATGAAATGGGCATTCAGAGAAAATAATTCTATCACTTGCAATGCATTTTTAAGGACTCAGGGTCTGTGTTTGACATGTGTGGATAGTGGGANTTTTCAGCATGAGGACTTTGTTTGCCATTGTAATTCACTTTACACTTTAATGTTAGCTAGTTCTTTAAGTGAAAAGATTTAAAAGGAATATTAGACTGAAATCTGGGTTTCCCCCCCTCAAGATTTTCTCATTTGTAGGAATGTAAGAACTTAGTGATTGATGCCTTCTGTGCTTGGGCACTCCAGAAAAAAAATATGAGGATGCTGGCAGGCTGAAATGCAACACATTAAAGTGAGTACTTTTTTCTTTTACTTTATTTTGGAAATTTGCACAGTCTGCCTAAGTGTTCTGTTTGGAAAAGGAGTCAAATGTTTCTTTAAGGAAAACCTCATGGTAAGGAAATTCTTGTCTTTGTTTTACATTACAGACTAGTAAAGCTTTCTATCCTTTAACCATTCTTTAGCTGTTTGGTTCAAACCTTTAAAGCTCATGTCCTGCCTATTGTGACTCACTAGACTGGTTCAAAGTACTGCTGAGTGTTCCTGGAAAGAACTTGTAATATATCTGTTTTTTAGCCAAACCAAAGAGAGTGCTAGTGGCCTTGCTAGGGATGACATTCAACACTGGGAAACATGAAAAACCTTTCTGAGGAACAAATATTTACCTTCCTCATAGGCTAGACAGTACTAGGAATCTGGTGTTTTTAAAGCTCCCCTGAGGGAAGTTTTTTGGGTGTTGTGACTTTGCAGAGCATTTCCATTTCAATGGACACACTGCATCCACATTTGTGACCAGGAGAAACATAGAAATGTCTCTGGGGAAGGCTGTGATCTCATGATGGGATGTCTCAGAGAAGACTTCTGCATCCATGCAGAGAAGGTCAAAAGCATCAAGGCTCTGCAGGGCTCTGCACATTCCCAGGAATGCCTGGCATGTCCCTCTTTGCCAGTAGGGAGGCCTGGGAAAAAAATACTTCTTCCCTTGCCAGGATAAACAAACCATGGAGCTCATTGGAGTTCGAAGGAGATTGGGCAGTTTATTGCTATGATTATGGCAGAGCACTAGTGAGGGCAAGGATTTGCTGTCATGAGGTGAGAAAATTCCCCAGGTCTCAGGTCCTGCACTGGACTCTGTACAAGCTGGCAGCGCTTGGGATGTGCTTTTCAAGGAGCTCAAAACCTCCACTGTTTGCTCTTGAAGCACCTGCTTTCAGTAGCTTTTCCCTGAACTGTTTGCAAATGTACACAAGCTTTCCTTTGAAGGACACTTCAGTTCCTCAGTTGGCTCAGACAGACTTCGGAATGAGTAGATGACCTTGCAGTCCTCTCAGCTTTTAGGGTTTTCTGCTCCTCTTTTCCTTCAGCCCCCTTTTGGCCTCAGTGAGATGTATCTGCTTTTTCCTAAGCTGTGTCACAGTCCAAAGGATCACCAGTACTGAACCCCCCCTTTTTCTACTAACATCTCTATTACTGCAGAAATGTGGTGTTACATTTTAGATCTCACAGGCACATCCTCAGGGGTTATTTGAGAGGTGATGGTGGGAATGCCTTGTCTCATCTCCACCGTGAGTTCTCTCAGCACAGGATAATTGACCCTTCCCACCTGGCCATAACTGAGCAGGATTTGAGGTTATGGACCAGCCACTGCCCTTTGGCTGTCTGTCTCACTGAGCAGTTCTCCCGGATGGCTGTTTTAGCTGAAGACTGATTTTGGTGATCTGAAGATCATCTCCATTCAGACACCAATGATTCCTGAAACCACTCGAACAGGCAACAGAATATCTTAATGAACCAGTAAATACTAGTATGAATCATCATGAATTCTCATTAACCACAAACTGTTAATTAGCTGTGACCTCTATGTGGCATATGTACAAATATCTCTTTTCCAGATCTTTCTCCTAATAGTCACAGAATCATAGGATCACAGAATGGTTTGGCTTGGAAGGTCCTTCAAAGTTCATTGAGTTCCAACCCCCCTGACATGGGCAGGGACACCTTCCACTATCCCAGGTTGCTCAGAGCCCCATCCAACCTGGCCTTGAACACTTCCAGGGATGGAGCAGCCACAGCTTCTCTGGACAACTTGTTCTCCAGACTCCCAGTGTCTCACCACCCTCTGAGTAAAGAATTTCCTCCTGATATCTAATCTAAATTTTTCCTCTTTTAATGTAAACCCACTCCCCCTTCTCCTATCACTATATGTCCTGCTGATACTGCTTTTTGATGGAGCACCATTGAATTGTGGGGCGGCCAAATCTCTCCAGGTTGGCAATGAACAATGTGTAAAAACCAGAAGGATAACTTGCCGTAACCACATATTTATATGACCCTAAGCCTTTGCCGGTTATCTGGCTGTTTGTTTCTATTCTCCAAGAAAAGCTTCCTAAGGCAGGTGTGTCTGAAGGCAAAGCAGCAGAAAGGAACAAAACCTTCATGGTTTGGGCTTAAATCTGTATAATTTCATGGTTGTTTTTAACTGGCCACCAAAATGGCGTCATCCAGTATCTTGTCTTACCAAGACCAGCCCTTGACAGCTTCTGGCAGCACAAGAACAATCTCAGAGACAAACGGAAAATGGGAGGTAATTTGTTTTCTCCCATACTCATGAATTTGCAAACAGATCTCCATTAGAGAAGCCCAAAGCTTGAGATGGCCTCTGCTCTCCCAAATATTGCTTATATTTATTATTATTACTATCCTAGTTACTCTTGTTAGTTTAACACCGTATCTAAACATCCCAAGTTAATTTTGAAGGGAGTGTGGATGGAAATGTGAGGGGTTCATTTATTTTTAATAAGGATAAGCTCAGGCATTAGAAACCAACTCTGTTTTCCCAGTTTTCGTATCAGTCCCCAAGCATCCTTCTACCACCATCTTACAAACTCAGACTGACACTGAGCTGATAAATTGACAGAAAGTATCAAATGTCAGCTAGGGCTCTGATTCCCTCTTGAGGCTCTTGGGAACAAAGTATGAACAGATTGTTCATGCCAGAATACCTCATTATTTTAAGCAAATTGACTTTCTTATTGACTACATTGAAAGGTTGTACACTACTTATAATTACCAGTTCTACTTAATTTTCTTTTATAAAAAGGTCTGTACTCTCTACTTGACAGTATTATTTTGATTAACCTACTTTTTGCCCCAAGAGGCCATTTAATATTTAAAAAAGAATGGCTTGATTGTACAGATGTATAGCACATGCACAAGATTATTGTTATAATCACCCATATCTAATCTGAATGGTGAAGTGCATTGCACTACATTTTGCAATGAACTATGAGATTTTGTAGTGCTGGTGAGGTTAACAGCAGTATACACATTAAAAATGAAAAAAAAAGTCCTGCAACTGCAGGAGCACGAAGAGCATTTTGTGCAATCTACCAGAAAATACAGCGGTGTGATGTGAAGCAAGAAGATTAGAGGATTTGTTTCACACCCCTTGATTTTAGTTCGTGACTATTTTATGATCACTATATTTGGCTGATGTTTTGTTGCTAATAATAATATGATATATTAATTTTTACATTCTCTCCACTACTGCTCTCAAATCCAACTTTCTCCCTCCTCTAGTTTCAAAATGACAGAGTAATATGAACTGATTACAGTTTGGCCTGGTCAGATATGGTCAAGGTAATTGCTGGAAACAGCTTCTTGGCTTTTTGAGATATGAGAGAGGCATTGAAAAGAACCTGCTGATGCAGAAACAACTACCTGGAATGAGGGCCAGTGAAATGTCACTGGCAATCCCATTAGAGTGATCCTGGTTGACTACCCCACACTGCCCTAAAGGAAGCATTTGCTATCCACACTACTTCATTGAAAAATAGGGGAAAAAATTATGACTGGTTCAATAAAAATGGTGCTGTCAAGGGTCTAAAGCCAAACATTGTACTCCTGTGTGTTCACAATTTTTTTTTTTTTCTTCTAGATTTTTCTCTCTTGGTATTCGCACTAAGCAGTGTGACTCCTGGCTGGCATTAGAGTCCAGTTCTGATGCTATTTCAAATTGATATTTCAAGCCAAGAAATTCAAACCCAAACTTTAATATCTTCTACAGATCAATTTTCTCTTGACACATTAACAAGTCCCGGTGAAATGCTGTTATACTATGACACATGGCCTCATAAAAGTGACCTCTTCCTATTCAGATACTGGCCCTTATTATGTTTATCCTGTTGACAGGAAAAAGTCTTGACATGATTAGAGGAATAAAGTCAAAAGTGAAGACCAAATTAGAATGTATTTTCATCATTAGAAAGGCAAAACTCTGCTTGCAGGATGTTTATTACTGGTAATGAGGCAAGAAGAAAGAAGAACCCTGCTTGGTTTTCAGATTGCAGGCTGTGTTTCCAAGAGCGGGAAGAGAAAATAAGCCTCTTTTCACTCATGAACTGAGAAAATTGGATATGGAATCCATCGGGAAAAGATATATAGGAGCCTACAATGTCATTTTACTGTCACTTTTCAGACAACAAGCACTTTTGGGGAGCTCCAGTCAGAGTTTGAAGGAATGATCCAATAAACCACATGCCCTCCTAGGGTTGTTGTGCTAGGGAGTGTGTGACTCCAATTAAAATGACCCTCAGATGCTTCAGAATAAGATTTCAGAGGTTTATAGTGAGAACACTTAAAAATGGTAGGCTGCTTTTCCTGCTGCAGAATTATTAGCTACCTCTAAAGAAGTGAAAGAAGACATGGGTATGCCCTGTTAAGCAAAGTATCAGCTGAAGCCACAGGGCTGTCATTGAGGAGCCAGAAATCTGTAGCCACTGCACTGGCACAAATTTAAGAAAACCATTATTTATCTATGACTATTTTGCCACAAATTTCTAAGCTAAAATTAGGGAAATAATTAGCTCCTAGTAATTTTTCATGAAAATGACACAAGATGGTAAGTTCTGTCCTTTCACACACTGTATGTATTTGATTTAACTTATGCAGCCAACAAATAGAAAATCTGTGGAGATGATGTAAATCTTCTGCAGATTTAGCTATAACACCACAAACATGGAGATTATATGGGCATGTTGGGCAAGATTCAAAGCAAGCTGTAGAAAACTAAATTGGGTTATGGGTAAAATTTATGTTCTTGGATGTTTTACTTCAGTGACTGTCTAAATGCCATTCTTCGCAGAAAGTTATTTTGCTGAGATGATTTCTGAATAGCTTGTAATACTCCTTTTCAACCAGACCAGAAGTAGCATGCACAGTTATTCATGGGCTATCTGCTGTCTAAATTCCATGTAAACTAATGGGACAATTTCTCAGCTCCTTGAGTTGCCCAGGTTGGTAGGTCCAAGAAGAGTGTATTTAACCCAGTTTGACAAAAGGGAATTCCTCACAAAAAAAACATTGCTATATATAGATAATTTTTTTAACTTGTTGAGGTTATTTTGCAACTTTTTTTTACAATTTATTAATCCCCAAGTCAATACATTTGAAAGACTCTGGGGAGAAATTCAGTTCACCTGACAGTAGAGAAAGAATAAGTTCCTTAAAAGTAGGTTTCTAGTGCCACCTGATGCATCCTTGAGGATCTGAGTTGCACCAGGAGACTGGCATAAATAACACAAAATATATGATCCCTGGAGCTTTCTGGAAGAGTGTCTGGAGGGCAGGCTGGATGCCTGAGTCCTCGCCACAAAAGTGCCCTATTTGTGGGCACTGAGGTTGGATCCCACATCTCCAGTGACTGCAGTGGAAGCTGAGGCACACAGCTACAGTCCTACTTGCAGATCTTGACATTTAGGAGTCTTGATCTGAGCTGAATTCTGCTTCTCTTCGCAGGGCTGTGAAGCTCTGCAATTCCAAACAGAATAAGATGCTTATCTGGATCTTTTAAATATGTTTTTTTTGTGAGGGGAAGAGTTCAGTCATATCTATTTGGCTGTGGTAGCTCTGGTAGGAGCCTGGCACGTACCTGGTAGGGACTGTAAGCCTGGGAACAGGCAGCAACATGCAGTGCATGGAAAAGTCTCTGCTGAAAATGTCCAAAATCCTACCTGTTACTCTGAGTTTTATGGTGTGTCTACAAAATGGCTCTTTACTAATGCTAAAATATATTCTGCAATTGCAGTTATGTTCTAAAAATATATATAAGTATATAAAGTAAGTATATAAAAGCAAGCGTTCCTTATTGAATGTGCAAGAGTTTATTGTCATCTGGGGTGCCATACCACTTAGATCTTGTATGTATCTCTATGCTGACCTACATATGAATATACAGGGGTATGATTATGTATCTAAAAACAGAGAGGTGCATGTGCAGCAGGTCTAACTGTACACAGGAATTATTACGAGTTATGAAAAACTAATGTAAAAAGAAGCATCTCTGCAGAATCATAATGGAGCAGTAATAAATCAGCTCACAGCAACTCACTTGTATGTTGCTTTTTCAGCGAGGCAGCTCTGCTCTTTGCGTTTAAAATGTTAACGGGGGAGTGAGGCTTTTACTACATCTGTGCTCCAAAAACGTGTGCACAGAGAGGCAGTTACATAACTCAGCAGCTCCAGGAGGGTCTGTGCATTCAGGCTCTAACAGATCTATCTGTGCTTTCCTACCCTTGTGCCTGTGTCATGCCCACACCCGTTACTTTCAGAGAGGTGAAGCCAACATGTTAGAAAACAGAGAGGAAGAAACATCAAGTTTGCAAAAAACCTGTTGAAAACACTCATTAACCTAATTGCATATGCAAGAAAGACGGGAAGAGACTTTTTGTGAGGGCATGTAGGGATAAGAGAAGGGTGAATGGGTTTAACCAGAAAGAGAACAGGTTTAGGTTAGATATCAGGAAGGAATATTTTAATGTGAGGGTGGTGAGGCCCTGGAACAGATTGCCCAGAGAAGCTGTGGCTGTCCCATCCCTGGAAGTGTTCAAGGCCAGGCTGGTTTGGGCTTTGAGCAGCCTGGTCTAGTGGAAAGCGTCCCTGCCCATGACAGGAGGGTTGGAAGTAGGTTATCTTTAAGGTCCCTTCCAACCCATGAATCTGTGAGTCCATAAATCATATGAAATTTAAATGGAATCTCTTTCATGAACATACAGCTGTACATAAATGCACTCTATATCCAGAAAACGGGATTCTTTTTTGCATTTGTGTCTGACATTACTGATGGTAGAAGCAGGCATGCTGCTGGCTTTTGATGTGTCAAATCCTCGCTGTGCTCTGCAAGCCACGTGTGTCTCACCAAGAGCAGTTACCCACGCCGGCTTGTCAAAGCAGCTCAGCCTGCATAGAAAGACATGGCCTCAACGGGAGAAAATTAAGGTCATTTCCATCACTGAGCATTGAGAGTGGTAGCAGGAATAACAGCAGAGCGTATACCTTGGTTCCTGGGATGTTGTTCTGCCTACAGGGATGTGGACTATTTAACTTACTTTCTGAAACGGCCAATAGACAGTAACAACTTCTGACTGATTCATAGCTTTTGAGCTCCACGTATCAATTTATCTAGTAGTCTGGTTCCTCATGCATTCATAAATACGGTATCTTATAAGTGACTAAAAAATACCTTAGATATATTTCAAATTTTTTTTTCCTTTCACTGGAAATAGTGTCTTTTCAGAGACAGCAAATCTGGGGGCATTGCAGGACTTGGAAATGTAGTAATTCTCTTTGCATTCAAAGCATTTCACAGTACACAAAGAGCCTAATATGCCATAATGGCATTTTATTATGTTTACTTTACCCATTGTACAAAAATTGTCTTGAGGACTGCCTTTGTACACCTATTTTTGTCAAGTGCAACATTGTGACCTTGATTTCTGGAACTAACTCAAGAGGAGGACTGGGATAGTTGAATAAACTGTAGTCCACCAAAAGAAAAGTATATGGTGGAAAAACTCTCTTCAGGAACTGGTCAGAGATAATTAGGCTCAGAAATTGTGTTTCTGGTAGGAAACAAGATGCACTTCCACATTCTAATAAACTTTTCTAACTTAGGTTTTGTGGGCTCCTTCTTTCCAGCTCAGTAACTGAGGCATCTGATTTTCACTTTGAAAGCAAAAATTTCCAGATTCAAATTGCAGATGAGCTGCTTCCATCACTGCTGTCTTGGAGGCATTTAAATACCACATGGAAAAGTGCACTTTAAAATCCAGATGCTCCCTCTGTGTATTTTCAGGAGGTGCTTATGACCCTCATGATTTTAAGAGCAAAGTTCCACCAGAAACACACAGTATCTGACCAGGCCTACTCCTGTGCTACACACCAAATATCTGTAGTTAAGAGCTAATCATATTCTCTGCCCCAGCCATTCCCAGCCTCTGCTTCGATTCTTGGGCTTGAGAAATATCCAGTATGGATTCTGAACTTGTTGTTTCACTCCTCCTTCTTTTTGTCATTTTATGCAATTCATCTGCTGGCTCAATCACAGATAAACTAGCACAAATCAATGAAAAAGATTTCAATCTTAATTGCCACTAATTCGTAATGGACTAATTAACTGAACACACTGTATCCTGAAAAGCTTCTGTCCTTTGTTCTGCAGTTTTACTGTGCCATATTAAATTGATTCTGGTAGCAGCTTATAATGGACTGCAAGAGCTCTCTTCATAAAATAATAAAATAAAAAGAAATTGTAAAAAGGACTGACTGAATTGCATATGAAAAAAGGCACGTTTCCAGCAGCTGGAAATGGAATGTGTAAATTTTAACTTGGCTTGTAAAGCAAACACCTTTTACAACAATCTGCTCTACCACCCCCTCCTCCACAAAGCCAGCAGATAAGATTTATTGGAGATACGTAAGAAGGAGATAAGGATACATTTAAATTGCTCTGAACTAAACTGTGATCCTAATAGCAGTGGTATAAAAGGAGACAATTGCCTTGAAAGATGTCCCCAGCATCATCAAAGGTGTACAACGTTGCTGCCTGAGCACATGCCTGCTCCTGTTACAGAAAAACCGGAGGAATTACTCATCCTTCTGAACATTGCAACAGTAGAGGGATAAATGATGATATTTTATTAGGGCAATGTGATTTATTAGGGCATTCAGACTCTTTAACTGCTTTTTTTACAGATTTTAGACAGCTCACTAAACTCTGTCTATGACTGGGTAAAGTTAGTTGTCACTCAACACTGCTTTTTCTTTTGCTATTTGGCTGAAACTTCAACCTCCTGAGCTGAGGTTTCACAAGGTCTTGCAGATATTTTTATTTTTTTTCACCAGTTTACATGAAATGCTGTGCTCCAAGTTCCTTATTCCTTCCCATGTGTCACATTTCTCTTTACGCAACTGCAGAACTGTTTTGTGGAATTTTTTAAAAATTATTTTATTTTTTAAAACTCATCTCACTTCAGAAATCTGAGATATAGTGCAAAAGCAGCACTGGTAGAATTGAAGTATTGAATTATTCTTGTGAGACATGGGCTGGAGGTGCCCGGGGCATGATGGGGTAAGAAAATCTTATACAGGTTTTTCAGCTGGAGAAAATGTACCATGGAAAGACACAAATGAATCAGACAGAAAAAAAGATGATGAGCTATTAGGGCTGTTGAAAGGGAAATTCAATTGACTGTCATCTTTATACAAATTGTGAGAGTCAGGCTTGAAGTTACAGTGAAGAGGTCTGAGAGAGCAGAGATAATACTGCTAAAGTGCAGGGGTTTTGGCTGCTTTTTAGCACAGCCTTGTCCCATGTGTTAAATTACAGCCCTGTCCTACTTTCCCACTGAACAGCACCATGGAGATGCATTTTCATTTACTTGTTCTTTTGTAGTGTGTAACATCCACTTTGCACAGAGATGCAAATAAATATAAAAAGTGCAGGGAAATCGTGAACCCGAATCTTTGTGCCTTGTTTTGAGCTGAGACCCTCTCCTTTCACGCTCTGCTCCCTTTCTCTGCATGCCTTCTACCTTGTCATATTCAGATCATGCCTCATTTAGCTGAATTACTCAGGTCACCTTAGATTAATTGTGCAATTTGGCACTGATGCTGCTGATCTACCCCTGTCTGAGTGCTGTGTCAAAGAAGTCATAATATAAGCAGGATTTAAGAAGAGATCTGCTAGCAAACAAGGACACAGACTAGGAAATCTGGTATTTGCTATCACCTTGCTTTTTAGAATGAATTAGAGGATGTACTGAAGTAATAATGCTGTGAATGTGCAATTTTGCTCTATATTTTCCAAGCCCCATCCCTTCAAATTCAAACTTCCATCCTCATTAATTTTCAGTGTGTAGTGCTGAGATTCAACTGAAAAGAGATCCCAAATATTTGCACAGAAATCTATGCTGTCATAAAAAGGATTTGAATAAGAGAAATAGATGTTATTTAAAATATTATCTTCTTTTGTAGGCATTGCAAGTTAACCTGTCCCCAGAAACCCTAATCCAGCAACACATTTAAGCATCTACTTGCTTTAATCAGTTGCAGCAGTGAATGGATCCTTGAAATGCTTAAATTTCAGCATATGCTTAAGTTTCATGCTCAGTTAAATTCCTGGTGTATTATGTCAATGCTAAAGAGTGTCATAGCTTAGAAAATCACAATCACATTAAAGCTAGATTCTTTCCTTTGCTTGCCTTTTTATTGTATGTTTAATAAGTAACATTAATATTTATAAGCATATGGAAGGCATATTTACAAGCACTTCCCTGTAAATAAAATACTTGGAATTATTATAGCATTTCTTGGTTTTATTTTTCTTCATCATTTTATGGTGTCTTTCTCTGCTTTCATTATTTTTTTCCTGAACTTTTCCACTTTAGGTTTACCATTCCTTTAATACACTGAAAGAAGCAGCATCATTATTTCTTTTCTCATTTTGAGCTGTTTTCTCCATTTGTTTCCATTGACTTATTTCACATTTTTTCTTTATTCTTTTTAATTCAGTGTTTTCTACCCCTTTGTCTTTTATTCAGGTTTTCTTTTACTTTCTCTTTTTCGTATCTTTTCCATTTTGTTTCTAGTTCTGTTGCTTTGCCTGGATTCTGATGTGCATCAGTAGTGACAAATAATTGGGAAACAAAGTGGCATTTTCTTTGCTGAAGACCACCAGGGTCCATTCCTTCAGCATTTTGTGATAGGGAGGGCATAGAAAGTGGAATGCAAATAACATTGTACCCAAAAGACACTTTTCAATGTCAGACCTGTAAACATCTGCTTATCTACAGGAGTAAGGATTTTAATTCCAAAGCAGAATCTTCACCCAAAAAGAAGCACAAAAAATTACCCAGCAGTATATTCAATTCCTGGGGAATGCTTTGGAAGAATTTGAAACATGCATCCATTGGTTTTACCCTTTGATGCTTGTAACTGAAACTAGGAATATTAAAAGTCTTAGCGTAACAAAGATCCACAAGGAGCCTGCAAAACACCCAGTGTGGTGAAGTTTATTGTCTCATTTAAAGCTCTATCACCTGAAGGCTATTTTATTCGTCTCTGAGGGAACAAGAACCTTTGTAAGGTTGTTTAATAGATGTTTTCGATACTTATTCAGTTGTCCTCTTAAAACTGAGAAGGAGAAGAGGATTTTTACTATGTTCCACACTAGCAGTGATTGGAAATATTTTGGACAAAGTTGAAAAAAGGAAGTTAGATGTGTCAGTCCAGATGCAGCCCCCTGTGAGACACCTCTGGTGCTGGCTTAGCTGTGAGGCAGGATAGCACTTAAAGCCAGACACCGTGGAGATATGAGGTCCTCACTCTTGGGTGACTCTTCCTGGGTGATTTGCCCTAAAACCAGGGACTTTATGAAATCTCTGCTGCAGTCCTGTAAATCCGATATCCTTGTAGAAATACATGTAGCCAGGCTGCCAATTTCAATGCCTCTTGAGAGCTCCTACTCTGCAGAAAATTCTGGCATAAAATATTTTCAGACAGATTCAGTCTTCTTTCAAAAGAACAAGGATTTTCCCACAAATTGAAGCATTGACTTTTGTCTAAATTGTCCTTAATGCCACCCATTTGGAATCATATTAAAAAAATAATAGGAGCAGCAGATTCTCCTCATGCTATTCTTAAGTATGAGATGATAATTATATATATTCCCAGGATAAATAAAAGCAAACCTCTTATGTTCCAATCCTGACCCTCCCTTTAATATGTCACATTACCTAGATTAAATTGTGTAACCTCTCTGTCCCTTAGATTAGCCTTCTGCAAGACTATGGAATACCATGCTTTGAAATATTTTTCATTAGTATTTGATGATGAAAGTATGATTTTAATGCTTAAAATTTGCTTTTTTTTTTAACAAGGAAAT
This sequence comes from Dryoscopus gambensis, assembly GCA_013389985.1. Lineage (NCBI taxonomy): Eukaryota > Metazoa > Chordata > Aves > Passeriformes > Malaconotidae > Dryoscopus > Dryoscopus gambensis. The sequence continues at coordinate 51,401 of WEIT01008994.1, forward strand.
GTGGGGAAGGTGGGGGAGGGATTTTTTAAAACTGGCATGGCAAATCTTTCAGTGGAATCCTAACCTGAAATGCTGGTTCTCTAAAGGGATCCCTAGCTGCTGCAGCAAGCCTAATTAAAGCAAATATTGAATCAGACAAGTTTTACATGGACGTATAGTATATTGGTTTTAGATTATTCAACAAGAAGTTCGACTAACCTTGTTTTCACTGACCGGTAAGAAAAAAATGTATTCCCTTTAAGCTTACTATAGTGAAATCTCATAATTCCTCATTTCTACACACAAATACCCTCCTCTTCCCTGTGAAATCCTTGTAATTTGTGTAGAAAAAGGTGCCCTTCAAAGTTTGGGTTTAAATATACAAGAAATAAAAAAAAAAACAAAAAACCCCTCTTACTTGAAAAATATCTTGGGTTCTAGTTATGATTCTGCATGTGCCCAGGACAGCTATAAATGTTTTGACCATAAATTCGATGTAAACTATGTCTTGAGTTGAAAGTCTGTCTTGTGATAATACCTGGGGCTTAGTCTGCCTGGCAGCTGAGGATAATCAAAGCCTTGCTTTGGATAGAATCAGAGAAACAATCTATATTTTGTCACTGATGCTTCAGTGCAAATAAGCAAGTAGGACATGGAGGCAATGCTATCTTTTCATTTTAGAGGGTCTGCTTTAGAGCTGCCTGACACATCGTTTAATATCCATTCCAGAATGCAGCATTCTTTGCTTAACACTGAACATTCATTTCTGCCTGAATCTGTCTGAATTCTTCCTTCAGCCAGAGACTAACCTGCATCCCATTGTACTGGGCAAATGCAGAGTGCAGATGTCTCTCCCAAATGGACTCTTTCCTTCAGAGCCGTATGCACCACAAAACAAAATAATCAGTGTCAGAGGTACAAGGCAATCATTTCATCTAAAGCCACCCACTCCTCTTTTGTTTTCCTGAGAACATTGTGTGCTTTTTTATTTTACATCCTCCTCTTCAGATCTGCAGATGTGAAACTTTAAATGCAGGGTATTAAAAAAAAAACAACATGAAAATTACAGAGCTTTGCAGTCAAGCACTATGTGTCTGGAATTCTACAAGAAAAGAGCAGAGATAATTTTACATGTTACTTACAGACATCCATGTGATAAAAAGAAAAATAATAACCTTTTCCACAAAAAAAATCAAAGATTGCTATCTGCGTTTAATACCAAATACTAGAAAATGAAAAGTGCATTAGTTTCTCTGAAATAGATAAGCCTTTAAAATGAAGCTCTAAAGGGACATTTCTATGAATAAAGCAAACTGTAAACAGAGTATCAGAAAATGCTTCTGAGGTGTTAGATCCAGCATAGGTAGACACAAGAAATGACACAATGTGAACTCTAAACTTGTGAGAAATCAGTACTGTATTGGAAAACCAGCCAGAGGAACAATTCATAAGAAAATCCTCTAAAACCTAAGAGTCCCCTCCGTGTCTAATTCTACAGTTATCTGATAAAAAACCTTGTACATTGCACCCTGCTGTTACACCTTGCTCTTTTTGGGTTTAATAATAGATTGAAGTTAAAATTGTGCCTGCAAAATTCACTTTTTCTTCAATGGGCCAGAAATTCTCCCTCAGATACAAAAGTATTCCTGGTATAGGATATATTTGGCCTTACATCTAACATACTCAGAAATAAAAATGAGTAGCTTTTCTTTCTGTAAATGTCAGGTTTATTATAAGCTTAATATATTATTATTATTAATTGGTTTCCAATAGCACTCAGAAGTCCCAGCAGAGACTGAAACACAAAGAAAGAGATATTCTTTGTCCCAGAGATCTGAAAGGATAGAGATAAAAGGGAAACAAAGAAAGAGATTTGTCTAAGACTGAAGTCAGTGAATGGTCTTGGCTGGGGCCTTAGGTGTCCTGATCCCCATGGATTTTCTGCAAACCACCACTTTTTTGTAGAAGTGTTTTATGCCACCAAACTGTGAAGCACAGATACTGGAGTGAGGCCTGGAGTTGTGGAGAATAAATTTATTCAGAGTTCAGGGAAGATAAGAATTACATTTATATGCATTCAAAGGCAGATGGAACAGAAGTATATTTATTTAGACTCCCATGTTAATTTAGATTGACATAAGATGTAGAATATACAACACCTCAGGAGTAATTGACATCTTTACATGTATGTTTAGCATGAAGAACAACTGATTCTGTAGCTTGTCCATGGAAAATAAACTGATTTCCAGTCTCTCAAAATGGGCCAGTGCTACCCTGGGTGGTGAGGCCCTGGCACAGGTTGCCCAGAGAAGCTGTGGATGCCCCATCCCTGGAATTGTTCAAGGCCAGGTTAGACGGGGCTCTGAAACCATTTGTGCCTAAAGTGCTGCTGATTTTAAGGACGTGATGAGCTCTCTGGTGGGTATAAAAGGAGCCTACGGTGACTTTGCTGTAGACAGCCACATCATAGAGACTGGAATGAAATTCCATTGAAGATTAAAGACTGCATTTGGCACATGGGACTGAGTCAAACTAGAGAACCTTCAGAAGAATAAGGAAATATGGTTTATGAGGAACAAATGAAGGAAATTAATACCCTGTTGTGGGAGCAGTAGTGGTCTTCAGGTACCAAAATAACTGCTCCAGTGTGAAGGTGAGGAATCTATTCCTCAGGCCAGTGTTGGAAAGGATTAGAAATGAGTTTCAATCAAAGTGAAGACACTAGGGGATAAAAATCCTAAACAAACCCTCTTTTGAGCTGTGGGTAGAGAAACATTGAGCAGACTGTCTGGGACACTGTGATGACTCCATCTCTGGAAATCTATGAGAAGACCTTAAACAACCATCTGTCAGGATTAATACATTTGCTGTGGATGCCTCTTAGGGCAGGGGATAGATGAGATAGCCTCTGAGATCCCTCCCAACCATATGAGGCTATAACACAGAAATGAATAATTCACTTTTTATGTTTGCAGAGATGTGGAAATAAATAATAACTGAAAGTCTAATCTTTGCAAAAGTCAGAAGACTAGGAAAAACACATATAAATCATTGGCAATAAAATAATTTATACTGCATTGCAAAGGTGCTCAGTACCTCGACAGTTAGGCAGCTTTTCATAATACCTCAACTACAATTCAAATGTCAAGTGAAAACAGACTTGCCAATTCTACCAATCAACAATCTGAGATTTTCTAGGTGAATTGCCGTATGAATATTGAAAAATAGAGCAAGTAAGGAGGAGAAATAGTCCCTTCTAACTTGTAAGGTGTCAGATCTTTGACTGTACATGATCCATCATTGTGACAAAGACAACATTCAATTAATTTACAGTCATTTTTATTGCTGAATATACTTACTGCATGGTTTGTGCTACAATTTAGCAGAGCCAGGCACCCATAAACAGGGAAGAAAAGGATGTTTGAAGTATTTCAGCCCCAAAATAGCCCATGTTAGTTACCAGCATCAGTACTATTTACTCTAGGAGCAAGCACTTGAACAAAACAGTGGCTGCCTACAACAGATTAAAAACAGATTAAAAACATTTGTTTTAAAAAGGTTAAACCGCATATGAATAATTTATTCAAAATGCTCCATGTAATTAGCAATACAGGAATTATTTGGTAATAACTAAACCATTACTGTGCACTTTCTGCATGAGCATAACAGCCTCTACTTCCTGTCTGTGAAAGTGGTATAGGAACTCAGCAGCCGTTTCTCAGATAATTGCTTTTGCATAAGCACTTTTGGTGCTACTGAAACTATTTTGGCTCGATTAACAGCACCAGGTGCCCTACATAAAAATATTATTTTTAATTGGTTTTAATGTTTCTTTCACTGATTGGTTCCAGTTCAAACCCTGTCCTGAAGGGTTTGAACTACAATACTTGTGCCTAAAGCTTTACAGCTACCTTTCTTGGACTGATGCCTAAATAATGCATTCCTTTTGCTGGCATATCCACACTTATCTCAGGTTCTGAAATGGTTTTAGTCATCATTTTAAAGCTTCTTTCTGTGATGGCCATCACCCTTAGGTTTATAAGGCTTTTATTCTGGTACCCCATTAGAGGTATTGTTTGCTCTTTTATTTGTCTTTATTCAGTGCATATGCGGGTGAAGGGGCTGACACAGACATTTGGCTTGTTTTAAGTGCTCCTATCTGTGCTTCACAGAGTGTTCAGAAGATCAGGGTGGTGAAGGAAGGGTAAGGACGAAGAACTGGTCTGAAATCTTGGACAGAAATTTCTCAAGAAACAGCAAGTGGCAAAAGCTGAACGAAAGTACAAGACAAATTCTTCCTTAAACATTTTCGAATAAAGATACTAATTTCAGAAGCACAGATTATTTTCAGTTCCTCAAATTTCACTGGATGATGAATACAGAAATTTCCAGATTTTTTTTTCATCTCCAGTTTAGACTTCACCAAACTTCACTGAACCTGTTTGTCCCACCACCACCACCATCCTTTGCTATTTGGGTGCATATAGTGGGGCTGCAGGGAAAGTTTTCAGGATTCTAAATCTCAGATCTGTGGACCTGTGGTTTGGAGATGTTGGAATAATGTCCAACAAGGCACTTAAAGCTCTCTGCTCTTTGGTGGAGAGGTCTAGAGCCTAACACTGACCTGCCAAAGGGTGAAATCTGATTTAAGGGAGTGTATGGGTGAAACAGGAAGGCAGGAAGGGGATGATACAACACGCAGCATAAAAACAAGTGAAAGGTCCAGGGCAAACCTCAGCCAACTGAACACTGGACTTATGGCTGGAAATGAGCACAGGACAAAGATACAGACAATAGGGTTTTGCTGTTTAATTGTGGTAAAGCTACCTGGATGGCAAAGTCCAGGTTCTCAACAGCTTCTCTGATTTTGATGTAGTGTAGCATAGAGGATTAGGCATTGGTATGAATTGCAGAAAAATATCCCTTCCAAATCAGTCCAAATGGAGACCAAAACTTGACCTTTCAGTTTAGAATCACAGAATGGCCTGGATTGGAAAAGACCTTAAAGATCATCTAGTTCCCCCTGTCGTGAGCAGGGTCATCTTCCACCCGGCCAGGTTGCTCCAAGCCCCATCCAACCAGGCCTTGGACACTTCCAGGGATGGGGCAGCCACAGCTTCTCTGGGCAACCTGTGCCAGGGACTCACCACCCTCACATGGAAGAATTTTTTCATAATATCCAATCTAAACCCAATCTCTTCCAGTTTTATATTAATTTCCCCTTTTCCTGTCACTCCATGCACGTGTAAAGAGTCTTTCTCCATCTTCCTTGCAAGTTCTCTTCAGGTCACCGATAGTTCTCTTTCCCAGGCTCAACAATCTTTCCAGCCCTTTAACAAAGATGTGATGACAGCAACACAGGCATCAGTTACCTACTAAGGTGCCACAAACTAAAAGTGTCCATACAGACACTTCTGAGCAGCTTTGAACTGTACTTTACTCTTCCATCATCTGTAAACTGAAAATTTCTTGCCTTTTTTTATTACTCCTCCTAAAACTTACTTAAGGAAAACTTAATAGATACATCTCTGCTAAGATTTAGGATCAATTAGACTGTGCATTTTGCCAAGCATTGTCAAAAAAATCTAAGCTTATGTATGATCTTCTTTGCGATCACCCATTACTCACTGGCAAGAAAGCCTGGAACAATTTGCAGATATCTGAGTTTTGCTGTTTGCATGCTAAGCTGAAATCATGGACCTAATTTTCCAAAGTAATGAGTACACAAGGCCTGCTGATTCCAGATGGCGGAAGAACTTTTTTGGTCTATGAAAGTGCAGGATATAATAACCCAGAGAACATCCCAAAAAGAGGCACTGATGAACATCACTGAAATTGTCCTTGTTTTTCTCCTTCTTTCTAAAATTCATATCCATGCTGCTCCTCTTGAAGGGACATGTATTGATGAGCCTAAATTTGGAAAAGTAAAGAACTGTAGACAATGATAATAAAGGAGGGCCAAGGAAGATGCAGCAGACTTCTCCCTTGGAAACGTGCAGCGTTGTTGTGCATTGTATCTTGCTGTCAGCTTTATGTTTCAGAACCGAGCATGACGGCTCAAGCATGCCCGCTAAACCAAATTTGAATAAAAATTCATATTATAGCAGCTCTGCTACCAGGAAACCTCTATTAACGATGTCCAATTTTGCTCCAATGTACATCTCCCATGCTTAAGTGTGTTGCAGTTTGTGTTATTTCCCTGAGTGTCGGCCTGCTAAGATTTATAGTGTATAACCATTCCATTGACACCACACTGGAAAAGAAAGCTCAGCTAACACAATGAATGTACATGAAAATCTCTCCTGTAAGAAAGCAGGAAACATCTTTTTTGCAATATATTGTAAGTAAAGCAGATCCTGATGCTGCTTTGAATGTTTCATGGGATTTTTGATAGCATCTAATTTGCCTGCACTATTTACAGCATCAATAAAAATGTTCTAAATTTTAAAAATGAGAAAATATCAGGGAACTAAGTTGTATGTTTGAGATAGTGATGAATTCTGTAAGTTCAGTCCCTTTGGTACTTTCAGAGAGATGTGATGAAAAAAATACTTTAGAAAACAAATGTCGTGTTCACAGACTACTTGTAATCACCTCTTCAGAGCATCTTAGCTTTTTGGCTTGTGATAAATAAATTTAATTTATTATGTGGGAAGGAGACTTTTGGAAAGAACTTAGGCCTCATTTCCTCCTTATGGACACTGCTGTCTGGGCTCTTGAGCATTTTTTCTATCTCAAGGGAATTCTGTCATGTGCTGAGCATCCTGTTGAGTTTAGTGGGAATAAAAAGCACATTCATAGTCCTTTGCAAAATTAGGTTCTTTACACTGGTTGCACCTGCATTAGAGATAGATTTCAGGGCCATGTCATAAATATAGTGGTGTATGTGTACGTATCTCCCTCAAAATGCCTCATTGCATGTCTCACCTCAGTACACCTCAGCTGGAATGACTTTCTGCATTCTGTTAAAAAGAGTTTTTTTCATATCATATATTCATTGTTACATGAATAAAAATTATAAGAGTAGATTGTAGAGAACTACCAGATGTAGTCAGTGGTTAAAATATTAGCTATTAAGTAATTTAAGAGTCTGGAAAAAAAAAATAAATTCAATCCTTCCTGCTAAGTGTTCAGTATAAGAAAAATGAGAACTTGTCTAATACAAGTCATACACGAGTGATGTTAGAAGTTTCTCTACTGAGAAGCTGATCAGAAACTGTAATTTCTTCCCCGTTAATTGGTTCTCCAACAAGATGTCCTCATACATTCAGCAACCCTTCCGTTGTACTTCATCTAAGAAACTTATGTTTCCCAACTTTTGTCTTTATATAGATATGAAAGCACAGTAAATGTATTTTTCTGTTTAAGAAGCAGCATGTTTGTCCAATATAAAATTAATAAAATAATCTCTAGTTCAAGACTTGTAGCAAGATTTCAATGCCTAAGATCCAGCTTTATACTCGGAGCAGAAAACTTCAAACCTAAGTGATAATGGATTGATTTCTGACAAGCATCCATTACCCTGTTCTAAATATTAAAGCACATACAGTGACAAACCCCCCAGACTACAATGCTTCATCATGCAAGAACATCTCACTCTTTGCTTACAACCTCCCCTTGTACCATTAGTTTTCCTACTGTTCACCCAGAAACTCTGTTTTGGTAACAGCTTGTTGAGAGAACTCCGTGTTTTCCCAGTATGTACTTGAAGAAGATTAATGAGTCTTACTAACATGCCAAGTCAATCTGTTCCCTGCTGTCAATCACCTCCCATAGAACAAGTATGTCTGTCTCACTGGCTATATTTTCATGCAGATACCCTGCAAAAGTTTAATTAAAACACTAACCACAAGTGATCATGAAATATACTCCAGAACACTATTTATGAAATAACTGGATATGTATTAGATAAGTCTTTTTATGAAGAACTTTTCCTCTAAAAGGTCAGTGAAGGCAAAGTTCAAGGCAAAATTCATAAACAATATGAACAGTTTGACAGTGATTCTTATGATATAATTTTGATTTCTGCTGTTGGAAGGTTCAGCCTGTTTTAAAAAGTGTTATCTACTTGCAACATCCTACTCGACTATTGTCCAAGAATAAATAATTTACATTTAAAAAGAAGTAAAATATTGCTCTTAGCTTGGCAGCTGGAAGAGGTTGGTGGAGGAGAAGAAATTTTGTAAATAGGAAAGCAGATGACAAGTTTTACAGGACTGACTTTTCATGGCAGTGAGCAACAAGGTGTCAGCCTATACTACTACATCCCTTTTCAAGAAAGGAAAATTAAGAAGCAGTGTGGGAATTTCTCATTCTCTTGTTTTCCGTGGAGTTCCAGTGTGTTCTGTCACTGGTGCAAGTTAAAAACGGAGGGGTGTTAGAGTGCTACCTACCCAACATTACCTAAAATCTGAAAAAAAATAGCCTTCAGGTCTGAAACAGCCAAATTTGTCATATTCTGAGTTAACTATGAGTAACGCAGAGCACAGATGAATTAATCAGCACAGTCAGAGCTGACACAGTGGAGGGAGCTGTCCTTTGAGAAGGCAGTAATGGGAACCACGGGAACCCCGGGGGGGAGTCAGTAATGTTTTGGGGAAAAAGTGAAGAAGTGGAGCAGAAGCAAACAGAAAAAAGATGAAAGTTCACTTGTGGAAGACTGAGGACCACTTACAGATGACAAACTCCTGGAAGTCTGAAACCCCTTTCTATTTTTGTTACTCAAGTTTTGCAGTGATTAAGTGCCATCCTCATAACATAAAATTTTTTAAAAAATTATGTAAGATGTAAAAATATGTAGAGATATATGTGTATATTTCTAGAATAGATTGTTAACAACAGTAATTTCTCTTGTCTACTGGAGTAGGTCAGCTTCTAATCTATTTTGTAGCTAGCAAAGTGGTTCAAAGGGTATGAAAATTCAGTAGGGTCCAGAAAAACATGAAGAGTTAAGCAACTGCAGACACTTTTAACACTGAAACATATCTATTTTTTTCAGAAACAGTAAATGTTGGTGAATTGGCCTAATAGGAGAACATTAGGAACAAGGAATGATTAGAATTGCAGATGTTTTACACCACTGAGGGGAAAAAAGCAGCAGTTGTGTGGCCTGTTGCAGAGAACATACATGTCCCCTCACATCACAGTCACTGGAAGAGGAGATGGATTATCTCCATCTTTTGTAGTGGTTGGAGGCACAGCCCAAAATATTGACAAAGTTTCCAGTGGACAAAATTCCTGCAGGGTCATGGAGCTTTGTCCCCTACCACAATGGCTGCTGGTAGTATCTCTGGGACTGTCCAGCACTAAAAAGTTTCTTTTCTGGCTTTTTTTGTCCTACATTCGTATGTCAAGAACTTCTGATAGATCCAGACTGTTGTCAGCTGACTTTATTAGGTTGATTCTCACAGTACTTTTGGATGCAGGCTCTCACTTCAGTCCTCTAGTTGTCGTGCAGTTTCTCTGCTAGATCATCTGCCTTTGGTCTACTTGATCAAGTCAAATTTGTTTGGAATTTGCATGATGAAAGTGTCCTGGATCAACATCTCTCCTTTCTATAGATCTGTGAGAAAAAAAAAAAACAACAACCATGCAATTCATTTGCATGATTAGGAGGACAGAAGATAATACACCACATCAGTATGTAAACAAGGACTACTGAGGTTTTCAGTAGTTAATGGTCCTGAGCAAGGTGGGTGGGTGCATCAGTTCCTGAAGTGATCATGGGAAGTTTTAAGACAAAAGGGAACATGCTGTTGCTGCAGTTGTCATGCCCAGAGTGCCACATACATCATATGATCCCTTGGCAGGATCCATGTGGCCCTCACTCATACACCCCCTTCTTCTTGTCCCCTTCACCAGAACATACTCACCAAAGCCATCATTTGGGCTTTGGAGGAGGCTTGGCTGTGCCTGGAGAGGCCTGGGAAGATCATGTCTTGGATGATGCCACCACGTCTGTGTTTGGAAGTGGGATGAGCCAGAGGTGTTTTGAGACTCGCTTGATGAGGTGGCCCCAGGACTTCTGTTGGACACTCAGCTCTGCCCTGCTGACAGGAGTCTGTAAACACGGAAGCATTCTGTGGTCATCAGCCCTAGTTGGCTCAGTCCTTTCTCTAAGGGTGAATCTTTCTTCACCTTTTGTTTTTGGACTGAGCACTGCTCTGTTGATAGAAGACTCAGCCTCAGTCTGGCTTCTCAAAGTAATGTTTAGTTTTCCAGAGAGTTCTTCCATTGGCCTTCTCAGACAGAAACCCACTACATGGTTCCATCTAAGGGCCAGCCTCAGTCCTTCCCCACCTGCTGTTGCTGCAACAGTGAGTGCAGAGCTCATTCACAAGGGATCTGCTGAAAGTACATATTCTTGGGACTGACAGAGCAAGAGAAGTTATGATGATGCTGTTACATCTACAGGACGTGTAAAGAGAGCCTGAGTGTAATGACCCCACCATGAAGAACTTTTCCTCCCAACTTGCCTGCCTAGGACACTGTGGGCTCAAGATGGAGTCTGGACTGCAGTGCAAACTGAAACCTAAGTGTGTGTGATGGCTTTGACATGATTTATATTATTTGAGAGCCTGCTGGCATGTGAACATGGGGAATAACCAAGGGTTGTGTCCGTGGGGAATAAGAAAGAGCTGTCTCTTCAGATATTCCATGCATCAGGGATGCAGGGCAGGGGGCTACAGAGGGAAAACTTAGAAGAAGCTGCAGTGTCCACAGTGCTCTGCTGAAGCCAGGAAGGGAGTAGTTTGTCTCCTCTGAGGTTCCCAGGACTTATTGGACTTCTCTCCAAGGTTATAGTTCCCTTTCTCTCTTTAACATTAGCAGTAAAAACTTCTCTTGTTGAGTGTAGAATGACATTTCAAAAGTTTACTGAGTAAGTCTACGTATGCATGTCTTCCCTGAAATTTCAAGTGGGACATCCTGACAGAAGATTTGCAAATCACAGATTCACAAATTCACAGAATATTCTGAGTTGGTCTTCTTTTTTTGGCATTTTTGATGCTTTAAGCTGGGGTTTTTACTGTCAAAACCAGAAAATGTTCTTGTTGATAACAGTGCTCAAGGCACAGACCATTGGAAATACCATATACATTAATAAGGCCTTTGATAATTTCATTTTAATATTGAATAACTGCAGATGCCCACCACATGCCTATATATGCTGCATGTTTGTGTTGCGCAGTGTGGTTAGGATATGTATGGATATCTGGTATGCAAGTTTAACGTATAAACTGCTCTTTAAATTGTTGATTATATCCTTAGGCAGGTTCTAGTGAATTAATAGGACTCGATTGGTAAAAAATAATCATGAATTCAAGTTTGCACAGTGCTGTCAAGAATAAAGATTTTCCTTAAAGGTGGTAAGTTTTAAGTAAGCAAGTTAAAACACATAAAATATAAAGTACAATATGAAAAAACCAGCAAATCTAAATTATCATTAAAGCACTGCTCAGAAAATTAACCCACATTTATGATCACACTATTCAACAATGTCATAAATTAAATGAGTGGCTTTCGCATTAACCAATAACAATAAATCAATTTGGGTTAATTTTGTTTGTGGAATCAAAGATAAAAACCCCCCAAGTTCTACTCTTACTCCAAGTTCTGCTCCTACCCCAAGTTTCACCTCCATGACAATGTTTTAAAGTTCATGTTAGAGTTCTATATTAATTAAATATTCCTGCTAAAATTAGGAGTTTAAAATGTGTTGTAAAACTATATAATTATATCCTTTTAAGCAATCTAAAAAATCAAGCTGTGTTTTGATAGAAGGGGAGAGACTCCAGAGGGACTTCCCAGTGACCTATATTTAGCAACCGACCATTGGGCTGTAAAGCAACTCCACGGTAACCACGAATTTCAGTGAGAAGCTCTTCCCGCTGAAATCCAGATGACGCCACCCAGAAGAGGGAGGACCCAAAAACTGAACCCCTAGTAACTGGTGAGCCATTAGACCAAAGACTCAACCAATAGAATACCTTGAAACATCATCCCTAGACCGGAGCCAATAAAACAGACTTTTATATAGACCCAACCAATAAACCTGGACCTCGAGGGAGGGGAAAGTGGGCAGGACTGGGAGGGGCCATGGGGGTTTAAAACCCACATGCACACACAGAAGATGTGTGTTTTGTGCTAAGGAGTAGCCTGGAAACTCCCAGTACTGTGGGTATTTACTTTGGGTCTATAGCTGGATTAGCTTAAAGAAACTTTTATCGCTGCTACCCAGAGAAATTAATTTGGCCCATTTATTTAATCAACAAAATTATAAAATCTAAATCGAGTGTGGCCTCATTCCTGACAGACAACAAGGGAAGGTCAGATGTTTCCCAGCCATACAAGAGATCATAAGAAGAAAAATCCACTTCTCATTCCCACACTGGTTCTCATTCTTTCTGGAAGACACTTTTTTAATAATCAAAAGAGATTAATAGCTTGATTTATCTGAATAACACATTTAAGGAAATCACAAACCTCTGCAATAGAAGTTAAGGAGGACTGACTGTCCAGGAGATTTTTAACAATTCATTTTTCTTTAGTGAGGTGAGAGAGGTTCTGCTTAATTAGTTTTTCTCTCTCTGTCCTGTAACAGATCAAGTATATTAAATTGACCCAGAATTACTTGTTCTACTTTAAAAAAAAAGAAAAGGGCAGGAGAAAAGCCAGATATGTCCCTATTTGCCTTACCGCCTGAAAAACAAGGCAAAAACAACTCAGATGTGCCAGGTGCAAACTTACTGCTGCTTTTCTGTGAAATTTAAAGACAAGACTTCAGTAAAGGCCATTTAATAAATATCTGCTGTAGCTAATCAGAGCAATCTGAATGCTGGAACGAGCTTTGCATGTCTGCAATGGGACAAATCAGAGATCTGCTTATAGCACTCCAGAGTTTCCAACACTTGGGTTCTAAAAGGCATAATCAAAATGTTCCATGAGGTGTAACTTGCACAACTCTACTTCCTTAATAATTAAAGAAATGCCTCAGACTGTGCTCGTGCTTCATCAGGAATGGTGCCACTCAGAAATAAATTGCATGTCTGCTTAAGATTCTTCCCCAGCAGTATTAGGATCTGTCCAGTAAAATGATACGAACTTAATTTGCCATAGTACTAATTTACATTGCCATTAATGAGAACACAAGTTTTAAATCACAGACATGGAAGTACTATTGTGCATCCAGCTTATTCCGACTCCATTCAGGGTGATAAGGCATTCTCTAGACAATTGTAATTATGAGTAATTTGTAAAAGTAATAAGAACTGCTTTTTATTACAGGCAATAAAAATCAATTCTTCATTCAATTATCTTTCCTGGCTATGATATGATAGCTGCCCTGAGTGAGTGCAACAGGAAAAAAAGCTGAGCTAAGTCCTCAGGAAAATAACTGTTATAGGAAAAGACAATAGCACTATTAAAAAAAAAAAATCTAACAATATTTCATCTCCGTTTCAACTTTATGTCATAAAGACATGATAATAAATGGCTGATAATATTGCTACAATCCTTTTTCTTTAAGTTCACATATATTGATATTATTTTAAACATAGGACCAATTTCGTTGATTCAGTAGGATAATTCTTGTAGATAAGATGCAGCAAAAATATAAATCTTCATAGAATCAGGGTGATGGTGAACAAAAGCATTTTAGATGTAATCAGTTTTCATGCACTAAAACTTGTTGAATTAGAAGTTAAACATTAGGTCCAATTTTAGCAGGAATTAGAGCTTAAAATCACAGATACCTTCTATTTAATAATACACAGGGTTTTGCACAGGAATGTTTTTCACACAGGAATGTATCTGGGGAAAAGTCCCTGTTTTTCATTTGTATTTTTCTCTTTCATTTGAAACTTTTCTATTCTATTTGAAGGGCCTGGAAACAAAAACAAACAAGTGCATCTGCATAAAAAGCCCATTTAATAAAATAATTTTGTATATTTTGAATCACTTTTTCATATGTTTTTGGTTTCAGGACAATTGAAACTGAGGAAAAAAAAAGTGTCACATTTCCTTTTGAAGGTGGGACTTGATTTTGTTTATTATAATTTCCTCATCTGCCTGAAGTGTGAGATTTTCATGTAAGTGAATAAATTGAGCCTCCAGTTCAGGAGGATTTGAGGATGGGTCACTTTACCCCAATAATTTTGGTCTCTTTTCTTAATAAGGAAAAGATAAGGTACATTTGTTTGAATTTTGTTCCGGAATATTAGAAATGAACAAATACTGTTTAATGGGCAAACTGTTCAAGGATTAGATGAATCAAAAAGGTTTTTGGGGAGCCTATTTTTTACAACCACTCTAGCATAACACATCTCTGCTATGGCAGCAGTGGATATCAGCTTTAGTCAGGAACCATTTCTGGAGCATTTTATTAAAATAATTCCATATAAAATATATGCTCTGGGTCATCCTTCCCTCAGCCTTTCTCAAGTTTCAACTGTTTACTTGCAGAGTAACTTCTTCTTTAACTGTTAACTGTAACTGTTTACTTGCAGAGTAACTCCTTCTTCTTTTAAACTGTATTTTAAAAATTTACTTCTTTCTCTTGAGTTCGGTATGTCACTTACATAGAAGGGATCAGTAAGAAATTTTCTGATTAATATTTGCAATAAGATTTCTTGTTTCTGAATATTTGTGAAGAGTGAGTTTTATGATGTCATGGTAACCTCAAGTTTGTAGTCAAGTTTTCAGATCCTTCTCTGAAAAGAGCTCTCTTAATTGGCAGCCTGTACCTATAGCAACAGAAATGCACATCCTTCAGTTACATTTTCCTACCAATCTTTTTCTTGGGAAAAGCTTCTCGAACCACTGCTTTTAGAGGAACATTCTGCTCACAAGTAAAGAAGGGAATAAACTGGACTATAAATTTGCTGCCATCAGTAGACTGATCTTGCTTCCCTTTAATTCTTCACAAAATTCTGATTTTAATTGGATAAATTTGGAATAAGACACCCACGAGACATCAACATGGAATATTTAGGCTTTTATAAAAAAATCAGGGTAAAATGCTATAGTGAATATACTATTTGCAGGGTGATGTGTCCAGCTCTGGTGTCAACAGCAGGCCATGCTCTCCTGCCTTCAGAAGTGATTTCTGAAGAGGCCTGACATAACTTAACCCCAAAAACTCTCCAATGCAAATTTACTGCCACAAAAATGGGTGCTCATTACACTGGCAAAACCCAGTTTTAATACTGGCAGGTGTAATGAAATCTCTTCTGCATCACAGTTCCTGAGCTATGCGATCCTTGTTATTGCACTCCTGAAACTCTCTTAAGTAGAAAACTCAGCATTTGCATAAATTCCCTGAGGATCTATGAAGAAAATGTTCCAAGGCCCTCCGGGGCTAAGTGTGTCTGGTGAAGTATATGAATAAATCTGTCAGTCTTGAATCATTAGGAATGGATGGCTTTAGGGTTGGTTTTAAATGGGTGCCAGTATATCTCAGGGTTTTACTAAAGAAAGAGGATGGGCAGGAGAAGCTTATATTATTCTCCTTGTTTGGATAGGGTTAATGAGAGTGTTACCAAGAATTGTGTGGGAGTTATGGAATCAGAGAATCACAGAATCATTTAGGCTGAAAAGGACCTTTAAGATCATCAAGTCCAACCATTAACCCAGCACTGCTAAGTCGCCACTAAACCATATCCCTAAACACCACATCTGCAAAATAATTTGTAAATACAAGTTAATCATATTAACACAGAAAAATAGACACCCAAGCAGCGTCTGCTGAATGTCATACCGTTCCTTCCTATTTTATTGCAAGCAGTCTAGGTGGCATAAATCAGTCCTGGCTCTATTCGCATTTCTATTTTTTCCCTGTGAATTAGAGGCAAATTATATAGGTGGATAGAAAGCAGCATTTTAAAGCACTGAATTTATAGGGATATATTATCTCTAGTGGATCTGTTTTGGTGTTGTTAATGAGAATATGGACTATTGGTAAAATTCTCATTAAAGTGTTGTGGTGCATGTGTGCAGAGCCACTCAGACCACAGGCTGGTGGTCACACACTCAAGGCTCTGATGTCTAACATTCAGTCATGGTAAGCTCAGAGTGAGCTCCCAAGATCCCCCAGGAACTTAGCTTGCATATTGTTTAGTTATTGGTTCCAGTTTTCCCCACCCAAAAGTATGTAATCCCTTATGTTTATGTATGTCCTTTGTTGATTATTCATGGTTTCTGGAAAGTTCTACTGCATTGGCTCACTCATAGGTTGTTTTAAACTAAACCCTCCCCTGAGTTTGTCCCATTGGTTGTATTCCCTTTGTTACCTCCCACTTGCCCTAATCCCATTGGTTCTTACCCTTTACTCCGCCCAACTCCTGCTCCATATAAAAGGGGCTGTCAACTGCTGTGTTTGGCTCTCTGTCCCTCACCCTCCACGTGGATTAAAGGGATTGGGACACACACAGAGAGTCCCTCTCTCCTCCTTTACCTCTGCCATTGCTACTTTTGTTGGCTTGCAGCTTGCTCCTCGCTGGGAGCCAGCGGAGTCTGACGTGCTGCAGCTTGGTCCTCTAAGGACACCTTTTGCAGTCAAGATGCTGTGCAGCCGCCGGGCAGCTGCCAGTCAGCGTCAGGTGGCGCCCAATGTGGGGCCCTCTGATTAGAGGGCTCTAGAAGAGGTGTCCTGGATGGTGGTGACCACCCGGAGTTAGCCTGATTGGGCAGTGACCTCCCCTGTGTGCAGCACACTGATTTGTGCTCAGTGGTGCTCCCACCACTGAGGGAGAGCCGGCAACCCTCCTCAGTTGCTGCTGGGAGGATTGGTTCTCAGCGGAGGACCCAGACTACGGATTTCTGTTCCCGGGACCACCTTTCTGTGAAATATGAGACTTTGGTAAGTTCACTCCCCTGGGGGGGTGGGGAGCTGTGTCCCTTTGCAAAGGGGTTGCTAGTGATTTGTGGTCCCCGGGCAATTACCTCTCAGTTTCCCCTTTTCTCTGTCATTTGAGGTGGAGTTTTGGTGTGCTTGCTTTAAAATGGGATCTAAAATTTCACCACACCAGAGGCAGATATTTGTCCAAGTTGGAGAATCCCTGAAGGAGGGAGGAAATAAATTTTCTAAGGAGTTGTTAAAGTTCTTTGTTAGATGGCTTTTTCTTTATTGTCCGTGGGTGTTTCCCACTGATGTAAAGTCGCTTTCATTTTGGGATTTGGTGGGGGTCAAATTGACCGCCCTGAGGTCTGCAGGAGACACCTCGGTTGCAAAATCTTTTCCTCTGTTGGTTTTATGATTCACTTGAAACGAAAGAAAAGGAAAAGCCATCACAGTTACCCCCAGTTCAAGACCCTATTCCTCTTTCCTCACCTCCTGTCGCCGATCCCTCTTCTCCAATGTTAGAGAGATCGGGAGATGCAAACTGACTGCAGGCACAGGGTTGCCACTGTCTCCCTGGCCCTCCTCGATCTCCTCAACGCCTTTCCAGAGAGGAGAAGGTGCAGCTCACCTCGGACTCTTCCCCGACCCCTATTCCTACCCTCTCTTCCCCAGTTTTAAGATCCCCCAGTTTGCCAAAATGCTTTCCCCAATCCTTTTGTCCCACAAGATGGAGGATGCCATGTGGCATGGCCCTCCATCCCCCTTTCTTCATCACGTAATCCCTTTCTACCCTACCCCTCCAACCCCTTCCTGCCCCCACCCCCTCTTTTTCTGGCAGCGAGCCCCACCCATCCAGCTCCCAGTCAGTGTCATGAAAGTAAATAATTTGCCATCTCTTAGAAGCCTGAATTTTCAGACTGAATTACATAGATTATGACCAAAATGCCTCTCAGTCCCTAAGGTAAGGAAGGATAGTACAAGACTATTATAGATGTCAGTCCTTGCTATGAGTGTGCTGTGCCTGTCGCTTCGTAAGATTCTGTGTGTGATCTCATGTACATTTAGGTGAGCAGCCTTGAAAAGGTCCACACGACCCGTTCATTAACACTTTAGGTCTGACAGGTTGAAACACTGAGCACTTCAGTGTACACATTATTTGACCTGGAGTAAAAGTGAAAAACAATTCTAAAAATCAAAGTTGCTTGACTGCTGCAGGGTTCATAAAACAAAAGTAACAAAAGGTCCGTCATGTTTGCTTAGTTAGCTGCCCCAAAATGCTTAAACCAGCAGAGCTAAGCACAGAAACACAGTTACAGTGTGATCTGAAAGACTAAAGACTGGGGGCAAGGAAAATTCTTTGTCTTCTCTGGACCTCACTGGCACTGAGGAAGACAAGTGACATATATGCTTGCTGATCCTTGCCATCAAAATCTTTGTCTTAGACTCAGTATATTGGGGCAGTGATACTTAAATGAGGCTTTCCAGGAAGTTGTCTCCAGGATGTATTCTCCAGACTGCCCCAGAAGGACTGGTTTGCCACTGAGCTGTGCAGGGAGGTGAGGAAGTCCCCAGAGTGTCTAGCAATCCAGGGCACGTATTATGAAGCTGCATTTTGTAATGGCGGGTGGCTCCTTGGATATCATGTCAAATACATATATAATTAAAAAAAAAAAAAAAACGCAAACAAGGTCTGAGCTTTAGAAACACGGGAGAGCATGTAGGTTGCCTGTGAAACTGTGTATTAGTATTTTGTATGAGCAAATAATATTGAGACCTTGTCTAAGCATAAGCGTGCAGACCCTCTGTTGTGTAAGAAGATGGTCAGCTATTCCAGATTATCTAGAATATTCTCCACCTGCTTCCATGCAGCAGTCAGACTCATGGACATGACCCACCTTGGCTTCGAAGACAAATCCCACCCTGCTGCACACAGTCAGCTGTTACAGTGATGTGTCCATTAAAACTGCTTCAGGGTTCTAATCCAGAGCAACCTTTCCCCTTTTGACAATTGTTAAGAAAGAAAAAGTTCCTTGGTAACTACACAGATCTGCCAAAATTAGATATTTCCCTTTCCTATTACTGCCACACTGAAGATTCCATTTTCTTTAGGGAAACCTCGAGAGGCAGTAATCTAGTTTTGAGCTATTGCCATCCACCTCTCTTAGCTGCCTAGATAACACTGCAAACTGTGATATTTTTGTTGTTTAAAATACATAAAAAATGATCAAAAAACCACAGGTGCAGGAAAACCAAGAAAAATTTAGAGATGGCTGCAGTAACATCAAGTACTTTGAGCTTATCCATCCTGGACTTTTCCTCAGTAACACAAAGAGACACAATTGTGATAAGAAATTTTAGAAGAATATTTTATGTATATTCTTTAATCGGTTTGTTAGAGTTGTCATTTTGAATAAAGATAATTTATTATAAACTAATAATTTAATACAAACAAAATACTTGTGAGTTCCTGTGTCTCTTTCATTTTGTTTGCTATCCCATTAAATGGAGATTTCTATTAGACAGATAGACTGCTAATTGTGTCCTGAAATTTTGGTTTCGTCCAGTTTTTCAAGTAGTTTGTTGCAGCTGTGAATTTCCAGGCAAAGCAGGCTCTGGTGGAAAAATGCCAATTTTTCTTAAATATGGCATTCTGGGTAAATAGCTCCTTTTCTTTCTTTTCCTTGAAATTATACTAATGCAGGTTTCCATCAGAAATGAGCCTGGCCTCCTGCCAGATTATCTGAGAGAAGCTCTTATCATCTGTGGCTCTGGGAAACCTCAGTGCTTCGAAGTGTTCGGACTTTGGGCATCTTTTGCTTCAGCACAGTTTGGGCACGTGGGCTGCAGCATAAGGACTATATGGGATAGGAGATGAGAAGAAGGAAGGTAGTAAAGGATTGAGGAGGGTCAGAGATTTCATCTGACCCAGACGAGGCAGGATTCATGGACTTGTCTCATCCTCAGCTGGAAAGCTCTGAATGTTCCCTATTCTTTTATCTGTTACAACACTGAGTGGTACCTTCCAGCTTTTTTGGAGTCTTGGAAATACCGAAGTGAGCCTCAAGACCCACAGCTCTGGGGCATCTCAGGCTCTGGGGCATCTCAGGCACAGAATCCCTCAGATTCTCCATATGGTTGTGCAGGAAGGCCTGGACACCCTTATATATAGTCCATTGTCTGATTTTAGGCAAATATATACAGAGTCTACTTTCAGTTTTTAAGGATATTCCTCCTTAAAGTAATGCAAAAAAAAAAAAAAAGAAAAAAGAAAAAAAGGAAAAGGGAAATGGAAAAACAAGCCAGACGCTGGTGACTGATTAATTTCCTTTTGACACATTGTTTTCCTAATGCTTTATTGGAATAGGATAATGTTTGCATGAATGCGAAATCCACGAACATGGGCTTTTAATAATCAAACTGCTAACTTAAGTGTCATACCAGTGTTTGGGTGATTAATGAAAGGTGTTTATACCACCACTTACTCTGTTTCATTTCAGCAACTGTGGAAAACGCCTTACAGGGTGTATGACATGTTGGCTCCCTTTATAAAGCAGTCTCTATATGTTCATTAAGGTGGAAAAAAGTAAGGAAGCTAAATGCAGGTGTCAGCTGAAACCTGCAGAGGATCACTGCTTCATTGGTTTGTGCTTTCTTCTTTGATTTGCAATTAACATATTTCAGGACTTCAGACATGTTTTGCCTGTTGTCCCTGGGGTACCATTTCTCCCTTTGTGTGGTTTTCCCTTTTCATTTTTGCATTTTAAGTAATTCATTTTTACTGACACAAAGAAAGATATCTGAGGGCAGAAGATACTCTGCTGCATCCAGCTGCCATGGGATGGCATATTAGGATATTTGCTTCTTCCCTACTTCTTTTAAAAATCACACAGTTGTCTTAGTGCTGAGGACCTTGAAATCTCTAGGGAGGACCATCTTAAATAAGGAATCAAAACAATTCAGGCTTCTCGTTGCAACTGCGAATTGAAAAATAAGTACACACTATGTTCACTCCCCTAACAGAGAGACTTTGTGGAGCCTGTATTTAATGATGAAATGCAGCAAGTTTTTATATTTGTATGGTAAGTAATGAGGTGCATTACATGGGACTGAACTACTGCAGCCATCCCAAGAGAATCCAGTATGGCAAAGTTGCAGAAAACCTCTGACTGCACCTCCTCCCTCTTGCCTCCTGCCTTCTGTTGCCTCCTCCTCCTCTCTCGATCAACTCTGCTGTGTTGCAACAAAGGAGTGAGCAATATTAATCTGGTGGGGTTTCTGCCCTGACTTGCAAGGTTAAGAACCAGAGAAAAGCAGCTTAAAAAACATCTTCTTTGGAGGACTCCAGTTTCTTATCCTCATGCGAGTGGGTGATGAGAAAAGCTGATGCCTGGGCAGAGCTACCATGGGTCGTTCTTTCTGTCCTCAAGCTGGTTAGAAATCCAGATGAGAAACTCCTTTTGCATTTTGGCAACCCTTGTGGTATTTGAAAGGAGGGAGTTGTCATGCTTAACATTTGCATGTTCAGAAGCTAGTGCTCCTACTCAGAGAGGGAAGTTAGTCATCCAAAATCCTGGGGAGATGGGGAAGCTGGTTTCATTTACAGGAGCCAATGTGCTAACCAAAAAAACATGGAAACAGAGAGATATGGATGGGTGCCATGGGTGAGTGAAGACATTTTTTCAGGATTCAGTGTTATCTCACAGACTTTCTACATCCTATGCTGTTTATGCCAGTAGAAATGTCAGTACAGTAAAAGGATGTATCATCCATTTCTTGGACATGATAACATCAGCAGGGCTCATTTCTGTGTGCTTCACATGGCTTCCTTTTGAAGGTGCCCTCCTCAGATTTTTAATATCAGCTTCATCTGTAAATATGGGACTGCATTACACATGTCCTTTAATTTTTCTCTACTGTGTGTGTACACGTCCTTTAATTTCAGAGAATTACTTGTCTCCCTGTTTTCACTCTCAGGCCATTTCCTAACTCAGTATAATCCTAGATTTTCTTTAAAATATTAAAGAAACTGAAACTTGTTGGAGAAAGTATGAGCTACCCCTTTCTGAAACACTCTAGCCCTTTTCTGTCTCCTAACTGTAAGCTGATTTAATTGCTGAAGCTTCTAAAGTGCAAAATTTGCCTGAATCCTTACTGTTACTGCTAAGGAGGTAAGTAGGTGAAAACATTTAAATGGAAGAAAACTTTTAAGACTTTTTGTTTAATTAGAGAAACTTGCTATGCTTTAGGTGGCATGCAAATTGAACAAGTCATGGGTGAGCCATAGATGTTAGAATTCAGTATTCCTATGTTGAACCTGATTTGTGTTTATGCAGGGCAACATTTTGCAGAAGTCTCATACTGTAAGAAAACTGCTGTGGCTGTCATGACATGGACATATAAGTGGGAGGATACTCATTATTCCAGCTGTTTTTTATACTTGATGTATAAGATCCTCCCCAGTAAAATTATTAGGCTCATTATTATAATTCAGGTAAGAGATCTGCATGTTAAACAGCTGAGGTTGCATTGGACTGGTGTATCTGTGCAGAGTTGCTTGTTGTCAAAAGGACCTAGGGAATTTTAGGTATTTTTCTTCATCCAGAGAGAGTCCGGCCCATGAAACAAAAGAGATGTGAGCCTGGGTATTCTCAGCTCATCAGCAGCAAACTTTGGAAATGGTAGGTGCATATATGACATAAAATGCTAAAGAATGAACTGAACTCATTTTCCTCTTGAGGATCTTTCAAACCAGGAACTTTGAGGATAGCACGATGGAAATTTATATATTCTTTATTGCATCTTTTAACGAGTTGCTATCCCTCTAATTGTTGTTTATGCTCATTTTCATCTAATATCCCATTTGAAAACATTTGACTGATTCTGTGCTCAAATCTTTCCATTTTCTTCTTGTCTGGCTTGGTAAGGAAAGCAGGAATGGAAATGGAGATAAAAAGCCCTGCGAGTTTGTTTTTAGGCTATCTTTCCTTTGGAGCAGAACTTGCTGGTGAATGACAGCTGCTGTTACCACAGCTCAAAAATACAGACTATTTCTTTACATAACAACACCTTAACTAGATTTCAAAAATGCTATTTGCAGGGAATAGTGTAAGCCTGGGTGTGCTCAGCTGTCTGTTTTACACTTTTCCTCTTTAAAATCAGTATTTGAACACACAGTGGCCACAGTAATTTATGGAGCAAACCCTGAAAAATTCTAAATCAGGATTAGTGTCTATTAACTCTATTAAGTTCTATTTGGCAGTCAACCAAAGTGTCAACTGAGCTCACGCTCCTCTTTATCCGGTAACTCATACTGGAGAAGACACATGTAAAATATCAAGTGGAAAAAGGTGTCCAGGGTAATGCTGCAACTATCAGGCCAAATTCTCTGCTGGCATAACTCACAGTATTTCCAAGCCAGATCTTTCAGAATAACCCGTCTGTCTCAAATTAATTTTTGGTATTCACTTTTTAATAAGCAACTTTCCAAGCAATGAGGGTTTTTTAGCTGCATGACTCCTATTAAAGTCAATAGGAGTCATGTGGCTAAAACCCTATGTGATGCTTGAATTTATTGGAAATTGGCATCTGCTGCTGAGAGCACTTCTATTGTTTGATCTTCCTGCCCAATCATCACTTTCTGCCTGGCCGTGTAGCCCCTTGTGCTCCTACTTGCTGGAATTTCCATGCCTAACCTTTCTATTCCTTCCCCAGTATCCTTTCACACTAAAAATAAAAGAGCCTCCACTGTAGAACCATTACTGCCTCATGCCCTTTTGTTTAGATTTTCTGTGTGCGGCCTCTTTGTTCAGCCTCAGCTGTTGCTGAACTTTGCTGTTGGCTGCACTGAATTGTTGCATTGTTCATGCAATCACTTACGTTTGCACAATACTGCAGGATCTGGGGACATGAAAGGTGCTCTGCACACAAAAGCGTGGCTCCTTACAATTTCATTCTGAAATGATAGGGGTTAAAATACCATCAAGTGGGTCTGATGTCATTGCTTTACTAAAAAATGAGCTTCTAGCAGGTGTTATCGATTATTACCTGGGAATTTCTTGCTTCCCCAAAATGTTTCTCAACTGGAAATATGTTCCACTGCAATTTCTCTGAGAAGTTTTAGTCAGCGCAAATGTGGGCTGCAAAACCAACCCTTTGAGCATTGTTGTAGAATTTGCTCACCGATAACTGAAAGGAGTGTATGGTTTTTTTTTAAATAATCAAAATAACTTTTTCTTGGTTCTGTATACATTTTATATGGACATGTATATGGACAGTTTTCTAATTTGTGTATTTATCATAGAATGATGTGTGTTGCAAGGGACCCTAGAGATCATCCAGTTCCAACCCCCCTGCCATAGGCAGGGACACCTTCTACTGGACCCAAACCCAAGACATCCTGTGATTCTGTTCTGTGATTCAGTGATGAAGATTTATTCTTCTCGCAAAAGTGGCCATGAACATCTGAGTTCCAAAAAAATTTTTATTTAATAGCAATCTGCTAGAGGTTACACACACAGAGTTTTAAGAACACCGCACAGGAAAATTGCTAATGATTGAGTCTGAGTATTTCACAGATGTATAATAAAGGGTAGAGGCTGTCCAGTATTCTGAAGAGAAAGTGTTAATCAGATTCCTTCAGGTACTAGATATTTTTTTAAATAATCTGAGGATTGAAAATCAAATCTATCAGGCAGCGCTAGTCAAGCAACTTGCCAGCTAGCCTGGCTAAAGTAAAAAGAAAATTATCTTCAAGGAAGATCTTGAAGAGCAACAGAGCACTGAATGAATACAGAACTCTTTCTGGTACAGTTATTGTTGAAAACCTCATGTTGTAACATGGGTGCACTACACAAGAAAACCCTCAGTGTTTCCCTGAAAGAAAATTTTACATTTTTTCAGGCTATCATAGACTGAAAAATCTTAAAAAAGATTTTTTTTTTAATTCATTGAGTGGCTTTAATTCTTATCTAGGGATGCCAGATCTTCAGAAGCTTATTTGTCTATCAGAGGTGCAGGGCTTGAAGTGCAAAGGTCAGTCCTTGAACATCCCTCTTTGCCCTCATTATTTGGGAGTGTGCTAAAATAAAAAGAGTCCTTTTCTTTTATGTCTCTTCCCTCCCCAGTCGTGCTTCTCTTACAACCAGAATAATGTGAGTTATTGGCAAGTGCTGTGACCATCTTTCAGGATTTACCCTGAAAAAATAGATTCATGTTCTTACTACATTTTCTTGGTAAGGCTGCTGCTGGCCAAGCAAAATTGTGAGTGTGTTTCCATTTGACAGGGTTTGGGTTTATCAAAGTAGTTTTTTTCAGATTTTCCACTTTTTTGAAGTCCAGTGTGTGGCCTGAGAAGTACTTTGTTAGTAAACAAAGGATACCAGAAACTATCAAAGGTGAAATGTGTAAGATGAGCACATGCAGCAAAAGGGCTGATAGTAATATTAACGTTTCGGAAAAGGAGAGCATGTAAGTGTCAGAGACTGAAATAGTTTATGCCTCAAACATTGATATAAAGTTTTAAGAAGCTACAACCACAGAAACCTCTCTGAAGAACTTTGGACTGTAAGTCAAACTACTGAGATTATTAGATAAAGGGAAGACCCATTCTTTCATCAGCCTCAGGCCTTGAGAGAAAGAAACAAGTAAACTAAGAAAAGAATGTGAGCCAAACCCAGCAGCCGTGCTAAGATTCATCCCTGGCTCAGTTTGGGGTAGGGGAGAGCACAGCTCACAGAAGCCAGGTACAGACTCCTCACCCCAGCCGAGGGGAAAGGAGGAGGTTTTGGGTGCATGGCATAACCACTGGTGAGAGGCAATAAACACCCATTCGCCATTACACAACCTGGCTGAGCTGTAGAACCCCCAGCCCCACAGGATCCATCCACGGGACATTCACGGGAGAGGCTTTGTCCCGCAGGACTGCACGTAATGCAACAGACCCAGAGACTGGTGTAAGGGACTGCCCCCTCCCCCAGGGGGACATGCCTGGACATGCCTGCCTAGCCTGAGCATATATACCCATAGGATTCTATGCTTCTTGGGGGGACTTTCACCACCAACAAGACCGGCTGAAGAGGATCAACAGAACATCACTGGGATCCACGGATGGTGATATTTTCCTTATTCTG
>WEIT01008998.1:2292-14837 GCA_013389985.1 Dryoscopus gambensis
CTAGATAGCCCTGTCTCTACCAGAAAGGGAACATATTTCTTATTTGACTGTATTTGCATTCCTATTTGCTTTATGCAAATACTTCTGAGAGCTTTATGGCTCACTGTCTACAACATGCCACTTTTCATGCTATTCCTTTTTTGGTCTGGAAAGGTTTTTTAGGGTTTTCTTTTTTTTTTCTTTTTTGTTTTTAATACTATACTCTGTAATGCTGCATTGCCCACTGCAATCTCCCACATTTAACCATTTTATGGGACTGTTTAATGGCTTGAGTTATGCTTAGAACCTGCAAAGTCACAGGTTGTCAGTGTCAAATGATCTAGTTTCATGCACTCCTAGGGCCCTGTTCTGTTCAGGATCTTTCCAATCCTTTTAATCTATGTACTCCTCTGATAGCCGGAACTTCTTATAACTTGGGCTCTTCTTTCTTGAGCTTTGTTTTGAACATCCCCATGGTATTGTGTAGGGCAAATCTGAGCAAAAGTATAAAGAAAACTTCAGAATACCCAGAAAATGAAAAGCCTGACAGAAAGGTTTCAAAGATTAGCGGAACTCTCCGAAGTTGAGAAGGAACCAGGAGTTTCGAAGTAAAAGATACTTGCACTTTTGCCATTAGCTTGGCCCCCAGCTCTGCTTTTGTGCATATACAGAGCATGATTAGAAATTATTTTCCTCAGGACTTGCATCCTTGTTATTTATCCCAGCAGCATGATGTGATGTGCCAAGATTTTAGTAGGATTTGGCCCAATATTCCAAAATCAAGCAAGTAAATGGATGCAAGTCAAGTTAAAATTTTTCATTGAGTTCAGAAGAGAATTAAGTTATCCCATAGCTATTCCCTCAGTCCATGTTGCCCGGCTTTCAGCAATTACTGAAATGAAATGCAGTGTGGCACTGCAGACCTGGGCCTGCTCCCACACATCAATCCTCCTCTGTTCTTATTCACGTTTCTGACCTCCAAGGGGGCTTCCCTTGTTGAACTCTCCCCTGTTTCACACCAAGAACACCCTTTTGGCTCAGTGGGCCTAATAAAGCACTAAAAATGTTCTTGCACATTTTTTGTTTTACATCTCTAGTAGGTTTGCATAGATAACAAAATAAAAATACTCTTCTAGTAGCTCTGCTGAAAAAAAGAGCAAGTATGCATCCTGACCAGCTCTGCAGTTACATGGAAGCAAGTTCTAAACTATCAAAGGCACATGATGAATAACTGGCACTTACTTTCTCCTTCCTAGTCTGCGTGGGTAAGAAAAACTGGCATGAATTATGTGGCTACAGTTGAGCAAATTCTTCGAATTTTGTCTGGTTTAAATAACTAAAAGTTCTTCTCTCATCTTGAAACTATCTTATGAACCTATTTATAAACTTTGCTCCCAATATGGGGATTTGAAATTATGGTTCCTATTACCCAGTAGGGAGACTTAGTGTCAGGCCTTGAGTTTTAGGAGTGGTTTGGGAGATTCTTTCTTCTTTCTTTTGATGCTGTACTGGTTTGGGAGATTCTTTCGTCTTTCTTTTGATGCTGTACTTGCATTTATAAATAAAGATTTCGTAAGAGAAAGGACAAGATTTCAGCAGGACTCAATTCCTAAATGCACTATGTAGCCCACTGCTGTATTCAGTCTTTTTCAGTCCATCTTAATGACTTCTTCACTTCAGGAGACAGGACAGACAGGGTAAAATGAGTAGTTCATCCCAGAACAGCATGCAGCAGATCAGTCAGACTGTACTACCATGTCTTGAATACTTGACTCACTGTATCAGAGACTGTAAGTTATAAATAACCATAAAAGTAATTTTTCCATAAGCAGAATTATTTGCTTACTCATGTCTGCCAGCTGTCCAAAAGCGATGGAAAGGGAGGCAGCTCTAATAATAACATGAACCAAACACAGTTAGATTAACCTTTGCAACAATCTATGTCTGGCATTCATACAATGCAGAACAATAAAAATAATAACAAAAAAGCAAAAGTGGCGTACTTTGTTCTGAATCCAGAAGAGAAGAATGGATTTGCCACACCATTTCTAAAATGGGCTGGCAGGATTTTGCAGTGCTGAGATGAAGGAATGTGGGCCACAAACCTCTGTTTCAGGATGTAACCTCAGCACAACCAGAAGCTCCAGGATTCCCAGGTAAAAAACCTGTTAAAAGCTTTATTCCGAATAAAACTTCTAAATAGTGTTATAGTTGTGCCAGGCTTTATTAGTGAATATGTACCCTTCTATTGTATATAGGATCAGTGATTAAAATAAACTTGTTTTGTCCTTCCTTTAAAGTAAGAATATTAAATTAAGTCTGAAATAGAAAACAAATGCAAAATGTTGTTTGGTTTTGGACTCTATGCAGTTCCCCCAAGTCCGGCTAAAACAAAGAAATGATTGATGCTAACACTCCTTTTGACTGTATAATTTCTATTTTCTCTCTACCATTTATAACATATCTACCTCTTGTGTTTGTTTGGAAGATGTGGTTTCAAACTGCATTTATTGTTTGGGTTTACATCATGGATCTGACCCAATGCTGTGAGGATTTGCAGATCCTGTTTTGAGTAGATACCTGCTGAGGCAGCAGCACTTCATCTTTCTTTTTACTGCAGTAGTCTTAGAGCCAGGCTTTGGCCATCATTTATAACTCTACTGTCCCTCCATTATTTCTTCCCATGACAGTAAATAGATTCCAGGAAGGAGAAAGGCTGACAGTTTTAGCCCTAGGTTCAGTCAACAGAAACTTTCTATACACTTTTTATATAATAAAAAAATTGTCTTATGTTCAGCTCTGCTCTGTTTCTTTATGTCTTCCTCATTACCCCACAAAATTGCTGCTGGACAGGAACATATGTTATGGAAGCCCAAGGTAATAAATTCTTTATTGTGGCATTCCTCCACACCTCTGCTTTGGTGCCAGTATCTGCAGAACATGTTTCAGCTTTCTGTGTTGATCTCAATTGCTGAATGTTTCCTGGAAGACATACATTTTTCTCATTCTCATTCTCTTCCTCACTTGTTATCAATAAGTATTGGAGAAGGAATCTCAAATTCCTCAGAAATTAAGACACAAGTGAGGAATAACTTTCACAGAAGCTATGGGTTGAAGCTTTTAAGCATTTCAACTGTGCTGAACTGCACAGGTGGGAAACATGTAAAGTTAACTACAGAGATTGAAATATGTGTCTGGATTCATAAAAATAAAGGAAAAGCAGTTTAAACACAGTGAAAATATTGAAAACACTGTGTGAGAAGAAGCCCTACGCTGTGCCACATAATGCTTTTTTTCTGTGAAACTGTGAGTACAGTATTCCTGAAACCGAGAACAGATTTTGGAAGGGAGAGCCTTCTTCACCACTGGATGAAGAACTGTTTAATTGTTTGGAAATCTATCCACTTAACTCCAAAAACTAGTAATAGCAGCATCAAGTTTTCCACAAGGAAAACCTTATTTCCCTCTCCAGCAGGCCATAGTCCCTTGAAAAAATAACATTGCTTGACTCGACAGCAGAAATGACTCCAGCTGGAGGCAGTGTGGTTCCTGCTGCTGGTGAGCTGCCTTCCCAGGTGTGCATTGCTGCTGCTGGAAGGAGGGGAGAGTTCCAAGCCTTTGAGTGCTCTGGTCATGCTCTTGTTTTGTTCATGACCCCCTAAATTTCAGCTCTGTTGCTGTTTCTGCCTGGTGCAAGGGTTGCTCACAGCCCACAGATGAACAGGATCCTCTTGTTTTCTTGTGAACTTGTCTCATTGTTTCATTGTCCTAAAGAAGAGGAAGCAAGGTAGTATAGGAAGGAATTTGGGTAGCAATAGCACTTTGTGGTTGTTGTGGTTTGATGCTGGTTTAAACGCCAAAGCACATGAAATCTAATTATCTGTTTCTGCTGTAATTAAGCAGAGCAAGGGGAAAATTAAAACTTAAATTTAGGATTATTGAGGAAAACTGAAGAACTACAAGGCAAAACAGGCACACACTTGAGCAATTAGAGTAAAAAGGAGAGTTATTACTGACAGAATTAAAAGTAAAAAGAAATAATAAGAAATTAAAGCACACTCCTCCTTCCTCCAGCACCCCCTCTTTCTAACCCACTTGCACAAAGGATAACAAAGCATGGGATTTGGTCAGTATTACAGTTCTTTAAAAAAAAGTCTCTTTCTTATGCTTAAGGAGAAGGGTTTCTTCTACTACGCCGTGGAATCTTTCACAACTCAGCAACCCACCCAGTTAAACACAATTTGTTGACGTGAAACAAAAATATCTCTCCCATGAAAATCTCACAGTTCTTTCACACTGCCAGCCATGGGCCATCACATGGGATTATTGTTGTTTTAGGATGCTCTATTCTAGCCTGAAAGTAATGGCTCTTTTTCTTTAAATCTTTGAAAGCTTCCTGCAGCTTCTAGGGCATGGCCATCCTTTCTTCCTTCGCAGGCTGCACACAGAATTCTGATCCCCCCATGTCTTTTAAATGGATTAAAGAAACAAAACAATATGTAATATTACAGTTTTTACCATGGCCTGCAAGAAGCATTTTCAAGCTTCGCGCTAGGCACTCTTCTGCCCTCTTTTCCTGCCGCCATATTTAGCTTTGTCTCACGTGACTTACTTTCTCTTTCTCTTCCTAACTTTGGAGCCACCATGTTGAAGAGTTGATTTTCTTTGAGCTTTACATTAGAGAATGCCTCTCTCCCTTTATGCTGCTGGCTGCATGGTGTCTTCTTCGTTCCATCTACACTGCGTTGGCTGCAGAAAGTTCTGCCGGCTCCCGCCAAGTCTGCACGGGGCCGTGTGGGAGGGGGGAAGGGAAGCCCGCCAGTCCTTCAGAAGCAGCGCCGTATGCCCTCGGCTCTGCAGCAACTTAGGGCTGTTTCTTAGCTGCCCGTGGCTCTGAGATGGTTCTTCCGCAGTGACCTGGCAGCCCGTGCCGCAGTGCCGGGGCAGGGGAGGCCCGGGCCCACTCCAAGACGCGGAGCCTGGGGCCCATTTTTCCCCTCCTCCCCGCGAGAAAGCTGGAACAAAAGGGAACTTCCCGCGCTTGTGCTGTCTTTAAATATACAAAATCACGACAAGCGATTGATCTAAAGGACTGTCCATCAACTGTGTTCCAACACACTGTAGGGGTGCAGGAGCACAGCACTGGCTCCTGCACTCCTCTCAAGGCCGCGGCCGAAGTGTTTCTATCTGCATTGCCTTCCATCAAAGGCACAGGACCCATCTTCCCTGAAAAGGTATGGCTATGGTTTTGCTTGTTTGTGAGGAGTAAAATGGCAAAGGGATCTGGAAATGGGTAGAAGCAGCATTATGTCCCTGTGCTTAGAATCTCTTGGTTTCCATGAGTGGTGCACAGAAAGCATGTGCTAGGAGCAGCAGAAATTCAGATATGTGAAGTTAGTATACTCCTGTTATTGGAGATGAAATAGGAGTTCAGGGAGGAAGGGGGAGTGCTGGCATGCTGGGAGGCTTGCTCCATTTCTGAATCAGTGTCTGCAGAAGTCACACTGCTAGCCAGCAGTGGTGTCTCTTCCAGCAGTGCTTTTAAAGGTAATGCAAAACCCATCACAGCCTAGTGCCATTGCAGAGTACGACTTGGCAACCTGCAGCATCAATGGGAGCTCCCAGCCTGTTAACAGGGACCAATATCCAAAAATACACTGAAGGCCTAAATATTCCTACACACACTGCATACCATTCAATACTTATAGTTCCAGCCTCCAAATGCAGCATTTGGGAGGAAGCTGTTGGGTTCATTTTCTCAAGACAGGAAAAACATCTTTCCAAACAGGTTTTAGCCCAGTTTGTTCAGCCTGCCACGAATAGATTCCCAGAAAAGCTGCATCATGACATCTCCTGCTGGACTCAAAGCAAAAGCCATGCACTCATAATGTTCCCTGCCTTGGAAGGAAACCATATAGGAAGTGGATAGGTGCAGGACAAACGACATAGTAGAATTTTGCTTTTACTTTCTGTAGTAATACCCACAATGGTGGCAAGCAGGTAAAAAATAGATCAGTCCTCACAACCTTTGGATATTTGGCTCAGATTATCAACATGAAGGGAGGAAAACTACTTTCCAAAGTATATACACTGAAATGCTTCTGTCACTCAACCCTCATTAGTGGGATATGCAGAGGAGCCCCTCACAAGTGTATTAACTGCAGACATTCAAGAGCTAGTAAACTATTTTTCCTTGAAACTAATACCAAACTACAACAAGGGAAGGTTTTTCATAAGCATTAGATTAAAATGGAACAAGATCATTACTATTTTATCAGATTAATTGGTGGATTTTGCCTCACATGCCTCAGATACAGGTGGAAACACCTGGCTTCAGGGGCATGGTGGGGTCGGGGGATGTTCAGGTACCTTTCTGCTCTGCTTGAGATACGGACATTTGTTCTGTGTTCTGACACGGCTGTATGATGGAAAATGTGTGGATGACTCATTTTCTAAAGAGGTTTAAGGCCCTGGAGAAACATTCTGGCATCTCGATTTTGGAGGAAACATTTTATTCTGTTTTCAGTTGAAGTACACCAGAACAGGAGTCTTTGAGAAACAGTCAAAAGGTGGTGATGTATTACTGTGGTGAAACATGCTGAAGTCCAGTCTTCAATGCTTCTTGCATAGGAATTCATAATGGATAAATCATTGTTAGTCACTGTACAAAGAAGTGCTTTGATATTTTTGTTTGTTTTGCTTTATAAAAAGGTGCCTATGCTTTCATTGTTTCCTAAATAACATGAAATATATCCAGTTAAAAAAAAAAGTGTATGCATGAATGATGTATGCTTTCTTGTAATCTCTTCAATTTAACTACAGCAGTTTAGGAAGCTAGGGAATGATCTTGGGCACTGCAGCAGGAAAACACAGGAACTGAGTTGTGGAAGAGAAGAAAAGGCCAAGCCAGTCACTCCACACCTTTTCTGTAGAGCCAAGAACAATAACTGGTCTATTTTAAAAAGAAAGATGTACCTGATATTCTGTTAGGAAAGATCATGAATATTTTAGTGAAGTTACAAAATGTCACATCAGCTTGGTTATCTATGTTCAGGGGTCTCTGTACAATGTTCCATTAAATGCTATGAGTACACCCATTACTTCACACTCTAGTCTAGGCACATCACTGACACTTTTAAGCCTCTTGATCATTGATCTAGTCTACAGTATTTTGTCTTAACACAGAAAATAGAAAAATATTAAGTAAGTTGTTCAAGTAATCTGTGATTTGTAGTATGTCCTTTCTTGATGATTACTCTGTACATAATGATTGTTGGAGCAGAAATAAGGAAAAAGCATGCACTTCCCAGTAATTAATTTAGTAGTTATATATAGTTGTGCTGCACGTAGGATGTCATTCATACAGGATATTATTCAGTCTCTACACTCAAGACTATAATCTCTTCAAATCTGTCAACCTACAGCAAAAGACTATAGGTTGACAGGAAAGGACATTTAGAGACAGAACTGCAGAGGAAATAGCACTGGCAATTCAATAAATATCAATCACCTTTCCAAGTCAGTGCTAAAGTGTTACTCATTAGTACAGTATTAAGGGAAACAGTGCCGTTAGAGTGGCTGAGTAACACCCCAAGCCTGTTCCACTGTCTTCCTAACAAGCAGAAGGCTGAAGATGTATAAGGTATTCTCAAAGCCTATTTCCTGCTGAAGGAAAAATGCTTGGCATAGGATCTCTGCAAGACAGCTGCAGACTGCTCCCTGGGGAAGCCCTTCTAGGCTCCACCACTGGAAAGTGGAGCCAAGGGTAAAGACTGGAGGAACATGTTGAGAGGTCAACCTTTGCATTACTGCAGATGTTTGGAGTGGCACTATAATCCTCTTGCACAGGCTGAAATGTGGCGCATGTTTTGAACTGCCTAAATTACTTTGCAGTTGTGAGTCAAAGTTAATCAGGTGGTGTCTTGGTTTGAAAGACAGGTGTCTACTAAGGAAGGCAGGAGCCTCCCCTGGAATGGAAAATGCAACCCCTTTCCCTCCAAATTATTATAAATTTGAAATTGAGGGGCTTTCAGGCAATGATATGAGGAATAGGAATAATAGTTCTTTTACTAATATATATATATATATATAAAAAACAAAGCAATAATATAGAAACACTGGTTTAACCTGACAGAGTCAGGGTATGACCTGACACCTTGCCAGGGAAGGTGGTGGTAGCAGTCCGGTTACGTGACAGCTGCAGTTCTCTTTGAAGTGGTTCTGTTGAAGTGGTGATCCTGTAGAAAATGTCTGGTCCTCCTCGGAAAGTCCAGTGGTGGTTGTGCAGCTCTTGTCCTCTGGGAATCCAGTAGGTAAAGCTGCTTGTGCTGTTCCAAACGCCAGATTACATCCAGGTGGGAATGCTTGGCTCCTTCCCCCTGGGCAGAGCATCTCACAATGGGAT
The DNA here is from genome assembly GCA_013389985.1 of Dryoscopus gambensis. Lineage (NCBI taxonomy): Eukaryota > Metazoa > Chordata > Aves > Passeriformes > Malaconotidae > Dryoscopus > Dryoscopus gambensis. The sequence continues at coordinate 10,676 of WEIT01008998.1, forward strand.
GGTGAGTCATGCAGCAGGGCATTGTGGGGCCCATTAACAGGAGATAGTCCGGAGGGAGGAGGCAGGGAACATTGCTACACGTAGTTTCAACAGCTCATGAAGATGGTAATAAAATACACTGTAACCCAGGACAGGTGAACAAGACAACAATTTAATATTTCTCCTATTTTCCCCCTCCCTGACATCCTGACTCAATGAGCTCCATGTGGAATCTGTGTGCTAGACACTCCTCACAAAAGAAAACTGGGAAGACCTCCAAGTTGCAGATGACTGAAATTGGTCAACGTGGATAATTCTGATGCTGCTTGTGTCTGCCACAGACATATAGGTGGGGTTCTTCAAAAGCAAAGTGCAGGTGGTTGCTGTCTTTGGTCTAAGGGGACAAAGTCTGTTCTTCCCACAGAATACTGGTATCTATTCTCTTTCTTCCCCTAAACTGTTCTTGATGCAACAGTAGTTGTGTGCTCAGGTCAATACCATGTTTGCTTCTTTTCTTTTTTCTTTTTTTTTAATCACAGGATGGATTGTAGTTTTTCTATATACCAGAAATACCCAGATCTAGACTTCAAGAAAATCTCAATCACTACATTTTCAGCAGTCTAAATCACACTGCAGTTTGTTCGGCACATTGTCCAGGCATAAAATCCTTCATGTGAATATTCAATTTACTAGCAGCTGATTTTCATTACTTTAAGCTGCATTTTTATGATTAGGCTAGTACAAAGTCCTCAGTCCCAAGGAATGAAAATTAGTGATATTTATCGGGTTTTTAAATTGATACTTGAGGCCCAAGAAGTTTATGAGATATGACTGGAATATATATAATATTGGCCTACAATAAACCCATCAGACTCTATTTGCTTTTTCATACTTAAGACATCACTAATATAAGAGAAATTTGCCCATCTAATCCTAAATTTAAACTTTTCCTGGCTAATATTTAGAGTAAAACTGTGTATAACACTTAACTAAACTGTCAGCTTTTCAGTGTGCTGTGTTTTTGAGAACACAAAGTAAAAAGTGTAAACATTTCAAGGAATGTTGATGGATAGTTTTAATTTAACATACCGTTTTTCATTCGGCAACTGAAAAAATAATCATGTTTACTTTTTTATTGTTAGTATTGCTCAGGCTTTCTCAAAAAGTCAAATGAAAATGTTCTTTTTTCATACTGCATCAGAATGTTCTGAGTTAATAGGTCAAAATATGTCAAAATATCTGCTCTGAAATGTCAGACAAAAATTGCTGACACAAATTAAAACTGGTGGATTTTATGCATTATCAAGTGTATCTCAGAAGCAATTTTCATGAAGCCCTCCTTCCTTTTACAAACTAGAAGCAGTTCTTTGGTATGTCCTTGAAAGCTTTGTTCCCTGCTGCTGAAGTACAGTCTGCCTTGTTCACCTAAATTGAGGCAAAACCTAATTTATGCCAAATAATTGGCATGCATTGACAAAGACTTCAACTAATTGGAAAGAAGTCAAAGATTTTTCAGTCATGAAGTAATTTAAAAATAGTGAGTTTGTCACACATATTTGGACAGTCAGCAGTAGTAACATTTTACTTGAATACGTCCATTCAAATGCATATTCAAAGCATGGAAACTGGAGTAATTGTACATCATTTTTGCAGGCATTTTGCATAATTTATGTTAAATTGAGCTGGAGAGTGGGCAGATCTGGATTTGATTTTGAATAGCGTACAATCAGGTACAAGAGGAAAGGGGAGTTAAGTGTAATAGAATTTGCATTTTGGGTAATTTGGAAGCTACAAGTTCTACAGTGTGGAACTTAAATTCAGAGGAGGAAGATAGGCCAAATGAATGTCCAATGCAAGTTCCTCTGAAGAAATTTTATTTTATATTTTATTTTCTTTAAGTAAGCCATCAGTGTTCCTCATGTGATTGCTCTCCAACTCCCCTTTTTTTTTTTCTTTTTTTTGCTGTAAACTTTATGACAGTCATACATCTGAGGGAAAAGAGAAATTTCATCAATGCCATTACTCAATTTCAAAGAAAATGTGAAATCAGTTTCAGTGTGCAGCTGAGATAAAAATGAAGACTGTAAAGGTTTAGAACTGCTGTGCAACATGTGGAAAAATACTAATCAAACAAGTCATTAAGGGATCTATTATAGAATTGGGGACCCATATAAAACAATCAGGCCAGATTAGATCCTGCTATACAGATAAGGTTTTGTTGTAAACTTGAGGCTAAAGTGAAAAGTTGTCCTCATTCAAACAAGTAGCTCGGTAGCAGAGGTATGTGATAGCAGAGTTGCACTTTTTTGATCTGAATATGTTAGTTTTTCACTCAATAAAAACAGGTTTTGGACTGCTCATTTTGTGACAAACCATGTGGGAATTTATCATCCTCTTTTACCCTCTATGGAGACAACTGAGCCTTGACTCAGACATGGTGAAAAGAGCAAAAATCAGATTGTACTACAGGATCTTTCAAAATAGAATTCAAGCTTAAAAGAACCAGCAAAGAGATAATGTTCACTTAGAGAAGAAGTTAGAAAACAAGATTAAGTTTGTGGCTTAAAAATGACCTCTCCTTCATATTTAAAGAAATTGAATGGCCTTGTCCTAAATATATCTGTGCATGTCATACCCGATAGAACAGAATCTTTATGCCTGAATACTCTTTTTTTCCTCACAGAAAAAAAATCCAGCATGACATTCATTTAACTGGATACACAGAGAATTTCCCAGAAGCCTGCACTCAGCCAACCAAGATGACTGGTGCTGTCCCCAGGAACAAAATGGGTATAAATCTTGAACAGCTGGGTGCCTGGCCAAGTTCTAACATGGGTGAGTGCTGAACATAGAGGGGTTATGTGACAGAAGCCAAAAACTGTGTGAGAAGGAGTGTTATACTGTACCACATTGTGCTTCCCTTCTGTGAAACTGTGAGCGCAGTATTCCTGAAACTGGGGATAAATTTTCATCTTTTTTATTACAGGATACAGAAGTGTTTAATTGTTGGAAATCTGTCCACCCAACTCCAAGGACTAGCAACAATGGCATCAAGCTTTCCATGAAGAAAACCTTATTTCCCTTTCCAAAAGCTCATAGTCCCTTGAAGAAGGAAGAAATGCCAGAAGTAAATAATCTGAAGACATCCATAGAAAAAGATTCTGCTTTGATTTTCAGTTTCTCAAGAGGAAGAAGGGACATGCGATCTGCTTAATGATCTCATTAACTGTTAATTGTTGCCTGATAAAGCCAAAACCTTGATGTGGTATTCCAGGCTGAGTTATTTTAGTAAGTATTGGTTAATCCCACTCAAAAGGAAATAACACCTGTATGCCAAGTAGTAAATACTGTCAATTACTTATGATAGATATAGAAAAAGGAAAGGGTTTATGCATTGTTCCTTTTTATTGGAAGACACCATTTAACTCTTTTGCATTGCTAAACCTTTGTATTAGCTAAGTCTGTAGTCTGGGAGATGTGGAGGGGAATCAGAGCAGTTTGGGTGTTAAAGTAAGATTCTTGATATAAAAAGAGCTCCTGGTTTATGGAAGAGACAAAACATATAAATGCCTTGCTGTGATACAGAAAAGGCTGACATTCATGGACTTGATTTATATCTTTGAACTGCAACAGAATTAATGATAGGCTCATCAGTTTAGTAATAGAGTGTTTATAGAGTGTATCATTTTGGGAGCAGCACCAGGAGAAAAATGTGACTTTAACACAACAATTTTGCTGTTTCTCATTTGCCAGAACAACAGAGTAATTTATTCCATTCCTCTCTTAAGTTTAGCACACTCTCCATGATAAATCTGGCCACATCTGTTGGCTGGCACACAGGGACTTTTTGTCAGCCCAAAAAATGCCAGCTCCTTTTGTGCAGGTATATGAAGTATGCTGTCTTTTCTCTCTACTACTGTGCCTGTAGTCACAACCCCCAGGGGCCAGCTAAATGGACTATATTTCCTGCTGCTTTTATGCAGGGAAGCACGTGACTTGAAGAGATAATCAAACTCTCACCTTTCTAGCAAAATACCCTGGTGTTTTTAAGTGTTGTGATTTGGGCAACTACATTGTCACCCCTCTTCCCTAATTTAAACAAGAAATCACATTTGTAACTGTAAGATGGTATTTGAAAAGAGGGAATGTTCTATGTAGCAGCCAGCTAAGGTGCTCACCCTTT
>WEIT01008999.1:2008-15525 GCA_013389985.1 Dryoscopus gambensis
TTATTCATGTTGATCAGTGAGTATCTGATTTGAATCTAATTGAGTTGCACTAATAAAGTCAGAGCTGTGAGCCACTAGAATTTCACTATAATTTGGATGGTTGAGTGGGCAGCACTGATTGGGATTGATGTTCAGATATATATATAAAAATATATAAAACACTGCTTGTGTTTGCAATTGTAATACAAAAGCATTTACCAGAACATTAAATACCAGTGTTCTGTCATCTGTCTGCTTTTCTGCTTGTCTTTCTCCTTGCTTCCTTTGAAAAACCAGTGGTAGCTTTATTTGAATAGTATTGGTGTTGAAGTTTTCTACTGCTTGAAGAGGAAGAAGCATTTTCTCTTTAATGTTTGTAAGGTAAGTGTGTGCAGCAGTGCAGTTTTCATGTTGAGAAGATAGGTCAGAAAACAATATGCTGTAGGTTAGGATTATTTTGGTTGGAAACAAAAGCCCTGTCATTAGGTCTTGTTAATATTAATAAGCTCATATAAACTGGCACAAAGTAGTGCAAAATGGGATTTTTTATTTTTCAGTTCATGGGCCTGTACATGAGGAAGAGCACACCTAGTAATTATGGCAGTGAGGAAAAGGAGTGTGCCCTAGAGGTACTGGGTTCTGCAAGTGTGTACTACTATGCAGAAGCACGTACTAGGGTAGGCAGGGAGTGTGTAGTAGTGTCTATACTCACGCAGCGCCCTCTTCTCAGCAGGAGATCTCTGCGTGGGAGCTATTGAATGAGGGTTGTGGGTTCGGGTGGTTGTGGGGGTTTCACTGCTTGTCCTGGGTTTGAGTCAGCATCCTGCACCAGAGCTGCCTTCAGCTGTGTTTTGGTGGTCAAACTGGTTTTGGTAAAAACTGCTCACAAGTAATCCAACCAAGCCTCTTTCATCAGCTGCCTTACGGAGCTCTGCAGTGCAAGCCACAGGTAAGCAAGATGAAGGGCTAAAAATGACGTGCTGTGACTTCATTTACAGGCTGATAAATGCTAGAAAACAGTTTTCATCTTTAGGTATTACGTGCACACCGATGGTTGAACTCAGAGCTGGTTTGATTTGTCATAGAGAAATATCTCACAGGTATCAGTCAGATATGGCTGACATAATTAGTCACTTTTACAGAAACCTTTTCTGCCGAACAGACAGACCAAGAAAAATAAACATGAATTTTAAAATCAACACTCAAGTTTCTATTTCAGGATTAGGGTATGTTTTTGAGACTACTATCTGCAACATCCTCTCCTATGAGGACAAGCTGAGAGAGTTGGGGTTGTTCAGCATGGAGAAGACAAGGCTACAGGGAAACCTTAGACCACCTTCCAGTACCTGAAGTGGCCTACAAGAAAGCAGGAGAGGGGCTTTTTACAAGGCCGTGTAGGGACAGGACAAGGGGGGATGGCTTTAAACTAAACGGGTAGATTTAGATTAGATATTACGAAGAAATTCTTTGCTGTGAGGGTGGTGAGGCACTGGAACAGGATGCCCAGAGAAGCTGTGGATGTCCCAGCCCTGCAAAAATTTGAGGCCAGGTTGGTTGAGGCTTTGAGTCTTTGAGGCTTTGAGCCTTTTGAGGCTTTGAGTCTGAGGTCTAGTGGAAGGTGTCCTTGCCCACTGCAGGGAGTTTAGAACTAGATCATCTTTGAGGTCTCTTCCAACTCAAACCATTCCATGATAGTAAAAACATTTCCATTTCCTACTGTAAGGTAACTAGCCACTTAATAAACAGTACAATTCATAAGCGTTTCTAGGTTTAAGACCTAAACTATTCAATATTGCACAAAGCCTATGGACTAATTAGTGTTAATTAAAGAAAAACATATATAGCATGGACAGTCAGGATGCAAACCTTTGCTCTTGCTGACTTCAGCTGGGGTATAAGTCTTGCCTCCTATAAAACATATTCAGCAGACTATTATCTTGTTTTGGGTGGGTCAGGCTCAGCCTCTACTGGTGGAGATGGCTACTCCATGCTATACAAACTACCAACTGGCAACAGAATGTCTCTCGTCTAAGCCCTCACCGAGGTGTTGAAAGCTTAGGCTCAAGTCCAAAATGGGCAGGGAAGAATTGGAACATGCTCTTTTATAGAAAAAGTGACCTTCTTTAAGCAAAGGGTAGCTAATTTTTTGCCCATTCAACTGTGAAAGCTTTTATAAAAATGCCATAAACACCAGTCTCTTGGGGAACTATACAGGTTTTTACCATGTAGTTCTAGTATAAAGGAAATGTCTTGGTTTGAATTCATAATTAAATATGTACTCCTTACGCTGTTTTGCAGTATTTTATTTGTAGGAGTTACTGGGAAGATGTTCAAGTCCCCAGCTGCCAATTAAATGCCTGGTGTGAATCTTACCCACAGAGCTGGTCCCACTACTTTACATTAGAGACAAAAAACATAGTGTGAAAATTTAAAATTTACATGACAAAGTGTGTGATTTTTTCCTCATTTGGGAACTAATCCCATCTATGGCATTAGATACTTCCACCTCAAGGGTGCAGGTAGGACAGCCGAGCTGAACCAGCAGCTCCATGGAGTGGCCTGGCTTCATGGTCTCCACTGTTTGTTTTGTTTTTCTTCTGGCTAGGCTCCTTTCCTCACAGCTCAGTGAACTGAATCACCTCACTCAAGGCTCAGCTAAGAGCCAGACCAGCTGCAAGGGAAGAGGAGCCGGCAGTGGCTGTCCCAATTGACAGCAAGCTATTTCATTTGGCTTAGCTCTATCGCCTAAATACACCTTCATTCCAAGATTTCAAAGATTTTTAATGCTATTCATCTAAGCATGTTTTTCATCTAAACCCACATTTGTAAGATGATTCATCTTATGACTAGAACATGGAAACTTCACATTATGAAATTTAAAAAATAATTGTGCTTTAAATCCAATTGTGAAGTCTTCCAATAAAATGCATTTGTTTTAAAATCTGGTTAGTGAATTACTTCAGTCACGAAGGGCTAAATATACCCAAAGACCACTGTATGTCTAGCAAGGGAGTTCCACTGTGGGAAGTCAGAACTGAGTTAACTCAGACTGTGACCTTTAATGACCGTCTGCATCTCTTACATCCACATCTATTTTGCGTAAATGAAGATTGACTCAAATCAATTAAGCTTTTTTTTTTGTCCTTAAAAGTAGTTTCCTGTTAGAGCAAGCAATAAACTGTATGGTTTATCATGCAATCATTTTGTTTACATCTGAGTGAAGATTGATGTGTAAAACTCAGGTGTGAGTAAATTGGTATGGTGAGTAAAGGGATGCCTCTTACCATCCGACACGTCAGTGTCTTGGCCAGGAGCCAGATCTTTAAAGGGATATTGTTATCCTGGAACTGCAATAGAGTTGCAGAAGGCTCACTAAATTCTTATTTTATGTTGCATTTTGATTTGACTAACTAAAATTGTGAGTTTATGTGAGTTTTCTCACATAAAACTATTATGTTGAACTGGAAACTTGGGTTCATACTTCAAGTTTCTTAGTGTTTACTTAATGCTGGTTTTAGGGAGTTTGGGGGGATTTCTATCCATTTTAATCAAGGGGCCTATATTTTAATTACTAATACATATTTACAATCTATTCAAAGGAGTTGTGGGGGTTTTGTTTCATTATTTTTTTTAAATATAAGAGTCACTTATAGTTTGCTTCAGAAGACAAAGAGTGTTTTAGCTTGACAGTTTCATCTGTATTTCTTTATTCTCACTACAAAACAGGTCGTTCAGACTACAGGCTATACTCCTTGATAGAATTAGTTCAGTAAAGCAGCAATCAAAACATGTTGCACATAACAAATTGCTACACCAGTGATGGTTTAAGAAATCCTTTTTATCGTAAACAGGAACTTAGCCCTTTTTCTGAAATGTCTTATCCTGTGGAAAGCTGCTCAGCATAATTTATGATTTCTCACTTAGCATATTTATGAAACAGCTGTAAATCTGCGCTTCATTTTGTACAGGGGTTTTGTATTTATGTCTACTGTGTCAGCCATTTGGCTGCAGGAAAACGGTACCACTTGCTCAAGGGAGGGGAAGTTAGCACTGTTAGCCAAAAATGAGACAGTTTGTCAGGACAGCAAGGTAAGTGTACTATTCTTGTGTAAAGCTGTGTTTTATGAGGTGAGCCCAGCAATCATATTGTCTTTTCATGCAGTAACTCATTGGACACTTCCTGCCTACCAAAACTCCTGCAGAAGTCTTTTCTACCATGTCCTGAGGCAATGCAGTAAAAAGAAAGGCCTATTGATGGGATTTTTGAGAAACCAACTGCAAGTAAATGTATTTTCTGATTTTATCTGGAAGTGGAGAATAGTTGGACCAGCCTCATCCATCAGATCTACAGCTTTCTGCTTGTTTATATTGCAGCCATAAAAGTGGGAGTCTGTCCATCATGCATTTGGTAGCTTTAGAAGTGCGGGAGTTGGCTCTGTTCACAGCAGCACCATAGCCACATTCATGAGGAAGCTCTGTGGGAGCTAATTTTATCCTGAGAATTTTAACTACCTCCTGTAGAATTTCATATGCATTTTGCCTTACTGCTTCCACTAGCATGGGCACCAGTATGTTATACTGTTCTGTCCCCCATACTTCTGCTTTCCAACTGCATGCTTCAGTACCAGTTTCAGTATTGCTTTGCCTGAGTAAGTGTCCTTGTTCCATTCTTTTCAATTGAATTAACTTGAATAAAAGCAATATATTAAAAATCACTGGTAATCATAACAGTTTTATCTTTCATTATAAAACATTTTTTGCACACTTTGCAGCTTTTCAGAAATGCTTGTAAAATCTAACAGACCCTCTTCAGTCTTAGAAAGCTGAGTAATTAGCAAATGACAACATGAGAGATGACAGTAATGATGGAGATTCTGCTGCCTTACATTTGCACACTTCTAAAAATTAATGGCACTACAGAGACTGAATCCACCCTACAAGTGTTAATGGGTCCAGTGTCATTCCTTCAGCACTGATAGTCAGCATAAATGCAGGTTAAAGCAAACCAGTGTTCCCTCTGCTAAAGGGAGCAGGACACTGACGCCCTGTTTTCTAGTGGTTTTGCTTCTGTAAAGCAAACTCACATTGAGTGAAAGAATGAAGCTTCTATAAAATGTGATGTAACTTATACTCAGATAGCAAGTGTACGGCTAGCATATTATGTCTGATATAAATACTAAAAGCCATCGAAGAGAACAGAGTGAAAAAAAAGCAGTTTGTGACTTGATGTTGTATTCTCACAAAGCTTTCTGACCTGACCACCCCTGGGTGATTTCACGTGGCTTCAAAGCTTCCCAGCACTGGGGGTGTGAGGAGCTGGGCCTAAGAGCTTACCCACTGGTCCTGCTGGGCAAGCTGCACAACTGTACTTCTGCATCAAAACCTACTTCCTTCTCCTTCTGCCTGTGAATGTTTTTGCACATCTACACTGCTGGTGCTGCTGAGATGGCTCTGTGATGCACCGATAGTTTTGGGTTAGCTCAAGGCACATGCTAGATCTGCATGGCAGCACAGAGCTCAGCAATCTGCAGAAATCACGCAAGCAGCACCACAAACACACAAAAGTTAGCCCACACTGTGCTTTGGGTAGCCACATGACTACCACCACCTGGTGTAGCTGGTGTTAAAGGCAGGCAGCGTGATCGGCGCTGCAGGCAGTCTTGTACAAGCCTGTGCCTGATGAGGCCTTGGAGCACTCCAGCTCCTTACCTGCATTAGCATGTCTGATTGAAAAGCTCGTTGTTAAAAAGACTCCAGTAGGTATAAAAGCTGAGAGGAGGAAAGTGACTCCTTGAGAAGAACTTCTTGAGACAGGGAAGAAACTATGTGAATTTTGATCTGAACCTCAGGTGCTAATAATGCACAATCACTGCAAAAATCTAATCTGAATATTAAGAGCTCCCTCTGCTCTTTTTCAAGGACAAACATTTCTTTCTAAATCTCGACAAAGCAAGCTTCTAATGTGGGTCAAATGGAAATCCTGTTTATTAAAAAGCTGCTAAAGACAACTAGATTTATAATTTCAATGGAAGAGGCTTCTCTGTGACCCTTAAAGGCATGCCAGTGGACTCTTCCAGCACATGCCTCAGTAGACAACAAATGAATCACTGAGGTGCTCTAACAAGGATTGATGTGTCCACCCAATTAGAGGGATATAAAGAGCTCTCCCTTGAAATTCTGGGTTCATTTGGGTTGCTCTGCTATTTCCACAGTCTAGCACTGAAGCATTGCTTCGGGGGTATTGTTGGCCTCAACAACTGGCTTGTGTGCGCTGTCCTAGCTAACAAATACAATTTTTGTACAGATATTTCTCCTATGAAGTACTCCAGCAGTGAAATAAAAAAATAACGTTGAATGTCAAAGACAAATCACTCACTAATGTCTGTTTAAGCTAAGAGCAAGATCTCCAAATTTAGCACTGCTCCAGTGTGACTGATAAGACTCATTATACACCTGTTTTCAGGGGCTTGCAATTTCTTAACTTTACATGGGTTTAATTTTCTTTTGCCTAAAATATGCACAGTTTTGGGAGGTGAGAAGGTGCAGTGCATGTTGTATGGTACAAGTAATGCAACTGGTCAGATGGAGCAACGCATGGAAAGTTCATTAAGTGTTTTGAGGCCATTTCCTCTTTCTCTGGAACAATGATTGTATTTTCCATTTCAACTGTACATGTAACTTGTACTGCTTCATAAATAATTTCCTCACATCATCTGAAAAGAAAATTAAAAATTAGAACATTTTTTCACTCTACAGAGTATTTCTGTTTCAGACAAATAGCCCAATTTTTTGCACAGAACAACACATAAAGTAGCCTAAAGAAGGATATCATGCGCATCAAGAATAAAGCAAAGATCAGAGTATGTTTTGTTTTTCAACTGGCTGCTACCTCAAAAATCGTGGAGCACTTCAAGGCTACACAGAGTATCTCACAGGTACTATCTAAGGATTCCTTCTGACATAGTGTGGTGGCAGTTTACAATTCCCTTACCATTCTTCCAGGAAAACTGTATCATGTTATTCTGTCTTAAGATAGCTACATATTGAGACCTGAAATTTCATTTCCTAGACCACAAACGAAACCCTGACTTTTTTTCTGAATTACCTAGGCTAAGCAATAAATCACTGCAAACCATCCAATTAAGTTATTCAACTAACTGTTGTTATAGGAGATGCTTTAACTCCTACCTATTTGTTGCTTCTTTTTATCCCTTCAGTGTGACCTGGGCCTTGGTAGGGGATAGTAACTTAGCTGTGGTTAGCAGCTATTTGAATTCAGTTACGTTTACATGCTACATGGTATTTGAAGCCTTGACTCATCATCTGTGAAGGTCGTTGCACCAAAGGCCTAGCAGTGCTCTGAAGCACAACATTCTTACATAAAAGATTTTGCTCTGTCCAGAGGTTTTACAAAAATTGAAAATGTAGTGTTGCAGTTCTTGCCAAGTATCTTAAGAAGCAAACTTAAATGCCTAAATGAGAAGCCTTGACATCTACCATTGGTGGAGAAAGTCACGTTCCTCAGCGCTTCTAATTACCCACTGAAGATAACTAGCTGACTGTTCTTGGACATGTTTATCATAACTCAGCTACGACAACAATGAAAATGATGTGAGGATTTCTTTGAAGCAAAGTAAAAATGAGAAGTGTGAGTTAGAAACAAGTTCTTTAAGTTACTGCCTTTCCTCCTTGTATGGCCAGAATCCTAAATACCAGGTATTCAGTGAAGCTGAGCATATTTCAAAAAGTTTTAGGTGATGAAAACTGATTTAAGCCAACTTTACTGGAGCCAGTAAGTTCGAAATTGGGGTTGTGCTGTCTTTTAAGCCCAGAACCTTCCTAGATTATCTTTTGCCAATCCCTGATTTTTCATATACAACAAGACTTTATTTTATTAATAGATTGGCTGTCTTGGCAATTGTTTGATCTCTTATTTCCACTATTTATGTAATCAAGTCACTGACCTACTGTGAAAATTCAGTTGCAGGCAGTTGTGATACAGAGTGTATGTGCCTTATGTCACTGGCCTTTGTGTCCGTAAACCCAAAAGCTGCTGCCTGACAATTCCTCTGCTTGAAAAATCTTCCTGTTTGCCAAGTCCTTGAGGACATAAAAGAATTGAAATGTTTTCTTAAAACTGAGGCGTGTGTGTGTGTGTGGCTTTCCCATTAGAGTGAAAAAAAGAAAAAAAGCAGCACAGTGAAAATATTCTGGAATTACTTCAAAAAATATCCCACTACAACTGTGAGTGGTAGCTCTGTATTTAAAATAACCTTAATAGAATTAAATACTAGAGTGAATGGAAAAACAGATGAACCCTGTGCTTGCATTTAATCCATTGCTGCCTGCCAATATGTGTGTTTTTTTGCAGTACTGGAGATTGTTTCACCTCTGTTCCTCTTGGGCAACTGCTTTGGGACTGGACCAGTATAATGGACAATTCCTCATTAGCTCACTCTTTCCCATCATCAGATGATGGGAAAGAAAAAAAAACACAGATGAGAAAGGCTTCGTAGAGAGAAGTTTGATAGTACAAAACTCCATGCGTTTAACTCCTGTTCAGTACCAGACCCAATCTAACTGTTTCCAGAACCTCACGAATCTTTGCAAGGCAGCAAGCAGTTACAAGCACTTATTCTTGTTCTCTATGGAGTTTGGAACACAGACCAAAATTTGTTTGTATGAATCAAGGATTGCCTTGCTACCTTGAACAGTTGACTTCCTCTTTTCTTTCCCCTTGAGCCCCTTCACGTCCTAATTTCCAAACCAGAACAAAGTAGGTAAGATTGCTCGCACCCAGGGGCTCTCAGGCCAGAACTACATCTCTTCTCGTCCCTAACAGGATGATTTTCCCCTGTCTGAGGCTTCTGTGTTTCTGCTCTGCGGACATTGCCCTTACAATTTGTCACAATTGTCCTATTCCTTATCGCAGCAACAGCTTCTTTCAAATATGTTGATTTATTGTGCTGAACTCTCTCTAGTGAACTATTGGCACAGGCATCTCTGCCATTAAGAATCCCTCTTGTGCCATTTCCTCAACCTTCTCCCTAAATCCTACATGTCTTTGGATCTTAGGATCTTTCTTGCAGTCGGTTCCCATCCAAGTTCTTCTTGTCCTCCCACATGCTGCAAGGTAGTCCGAGACCCCTGATTGACCATGGGCTTGCCTTTGTGCTCATCTGTTCTCCTTCATCCCCTCTCCCTGTGTTCACTCCTGCCTGGATGCAGATGAGGTGAGAGACTGCCTGGTGCTGCCAAGGCTCACGGGAAATATACTTCCAATAGACACTGCAAAGCTTGCCAAACCCTTGCGCCAGGGCACAGGATAGTTTATTCTGGCAGGCTGTATGGTCACCAGCCTGCCAGCTGGCAGCGATTCTTTTGTGTATTCGCAGCATCTCAAAAAGTACTGGTCCTTCACTTACTTTTGGGTTATTTTAAATCCTCTCTTACATGTCTTAAATTTTATGGCACCAGCTTTTCCACTGTGGGCTATAGGAATGGGTGGAGCCCAGGAGGCACACACTTAATGCCCAAGTGCAACACATCTATGAGCAAGGAACTCCTTTTGTTCCTTGACCATCAGCCACATCTTCAGTTGCACTGAGTTAAAATGCTCTCACGGGTTAAGAAATTCTGTGATAGTTTACACCCCCACACCCTCCCCCAACAAGTGGGAGGTGCAAATGAGTACCTCAAAGCAGAAGTCTCTACCTCTGGCTTACTTCTTTTGCTGGAGAAAATAATTAATTTTAGCTGGCAACTACATTCATTTGGATACAGAGAAAATTTCCTGTGTGCTTGGTATGTTGGAAGTAGTGAAAAACTGAGCTACATAAAATGGAAAGAACTTGCGTAACAGAGTTTCACAGACCTGTGGGGAGACCTGAATTTGCTCAGCCCTGCTCTGCTGCATGAAGCTCTCTAGTTTTTACTTTGCAAATACTGATTAGGCATAGAAAGTGTATCAGACCAGCCATCTCATGACAGCTTCTAGATTTGTTACAAACTTTTCCCAGTGTCATTTCTTAGGATGTTTTTCACTCTCTAATGAACAATTTCAGCTATCGCTTTCACATCTTGCCTTTTGGAATACATTCTTATACATGAATGACTTCACCCATATCAGCAAATCCTAATTCTTTTCCTTCCATTCCTGGAGCACCTCATGGCTACCACTGTCAACACTGAGTAATAATGAGTTTTCTTGCAGTCACTTCAGACCACTTACTGTAAACAGTTTCTATTTGCATCCATTTGACTCTTTAAAGGCTTTCTATTCTCATCACAAAAAGAAGAATATATGAAATGGAAATGTCTGGATAAAGTTCTTTTTTTGTCATGACAACATGGCTGATTTCTTTAAAATAATACAAATTAAATATTGTCAACATCACTGTTGCACTGTTCACTGTGCACTGTTGCAAGTTGCAGTTGCACTCTTAAAATTTACTTTTCTTTATTGAAGACATAGGAAGGCTGAATCAAAAATCACAAACTTTTTTAGAACTACCGGGATGGTCTCTAGAATGATCTTCCATGCTGCCTCTCTCACTTGCAGATTCCTTACCAGAATACTGATCAATTCTCTTGCTAGTTTTACTGGATGGGTGCAGATCACCTGCTGTTTATACTTAAATCTTCATTTCCATTTATGTAAGCTTCACTTTTGACACATGATGACAGTTGCTTGCTTGAGAACCTGTGAAAATATTTATCGAATAATGCTGTGTCACTGAAGTTCTTGTGAGTGAAACACCTTTCTCCTACCACAGGTGGGCTAGAATAAGTTACTGCATTTCATAAAATAAGTGCAGGATGGAAGTCATAGGTTTGACTGTGTCTGTGAGGTGTTACTTCCTTTTTCATTCAGATCAGTATGCTGAGTCTCTGTTGCTGCAATAAAAGTCCACTGCACTCCTGTGAGAAAATCCTGCTTCATGCTGAACACACCGGAATGTGTAATTCAGACAGGTGGGACACCTTCAAAATATGCCAGGAATCAGTGTGTAAAATTTAAGGAATAAATTTAATGAAGAACAGAAGAAATGTAATTCTGGATCAGGCATTTTTATTGTGTACAGTGGAATGAACATCACAACTGCTTTTAATAATAAGACCGATGCCTCTGTGAGAGAGTGCCACTTTAAATTCTCCTGAATTTGGAGGATTTCTTCTTCTAAATTTATTTTATATTACACAAAGCTAACATCTAAGTAGTGTTGAATTTTGAGGATACTGACAGTTTACAATTTGTTCCTTATTGTTAGTCTCCATACTGACATTCTGACATTGAAATCCAGTTACCTGAAGTTATTTCCATCTCTCCTTCAGAAAGAAGTGGTACTCCTTCTTTTTTAGCATGTCCAGGGCAATTGCACAGCAAATTATTTTGCAGCTTTGCACTTCACTTTTACAGGGTTTGTCACTATATTGAAAAGGTTATATTCATCTGGAATTCCTGTCTATTCCTTTGCAGTGGCCAGTGTGCAGGAAGGAAACAACTTTCTCTGGAACCGTGGCTTGCATTCTGTCATATGGGGATTCTTCGTGTCAAATTCTTTTTAAGGCAGTAAAGCAAGCCAAATCCAGATGAGGTAGACCCAGTTCCTTATAATGTGCAGTTGTTGGTTTCATAGAACAGAAATAGCTTGAAGAAGTCCTGGTCATCTAGATCATTCACCCTTAGAGAATCTGATGTTAAAACTGAGGTGAAAACCTGTTTGTATTTAGGTGTGGAAGGAGCAGAATGCCCTCTGAATCCTCTTTTCTCCTTGCTTAGGCTTGTACCAGACATGTTTCACATTACCCTGGTATGCAGGTAAAATCTCAAATGTTGAAAGAAAATGTTGATGATCTCCTACTCTTTCCTTTTGGCCTCAGAACTGTTACTTTCAGGGTGGTGGCAAACATTTCTGTGCCGTAGGAAGCCGTTCCTGGTTCTGATTGAAATTCCAGTCATGCCTGAGGTGCTGCTTGTATGCAGACCTTGTATAGAGCAGCCTATCTCTGATTCTGCTGTTAATTAGTTCAGAGCCTACAATCATCCTAAATTTGTAGATACTGAGAACTCTGCCAGTGCAACCTGATAGCTGGTCTTAGATGTTTAAATGAGTTTTGCTGAAGTACTTCAAAAGTATTATAACACCAGGGTTAGTGATGACCTGGTGACTTACAAGGTTCTCATTTTTTTAGATTGCCCAAAGCTCATACAGTTTGTTAGGGGGAAAAAGAAAAAAAAAATATTTGTAAATTCACTTTACAGAAAGTAATATACATGGAATATCAACTGGTTTGGCTACCTGTGATTTAAGACCCCATAAATTCTTTGCTCTGCGTTTTTCTGTCTCTCATTGCATTGCACGAACCCAATCAACTCTACTTTTCTCCCAGCTAGATGGTATCTATATTCAGCTGTATATTAGAAAACTTGTGAACTTACAGTGGTTTAACTTCCTGCACCATTTCTGCCGTCCCAGGCCTGTGTGTGGTATGCTGGCGCCTGTTGTGAAAGTTTCCTCTTTCAGAAGCTGTGCCCCAGGCTGTGGGAAAGATATGCTGTAATGCTGGGGAGGAGGGAAAAAGCACACCAGTCTCATCTACAAAATGGTCATTTCTCAGAACCTGTGTGGTCACCTTCACCCCTGAAAATGCTGAAACTTGGGCTATGTTTGTATCATTTTTTCACTTATTTTTTTAAGGAAAACTGTTGACTAATAACACTTGCTGAAGGAATAACTTTGTATACGTGCTACCTGTGCTGTACCTTTTCAGACAGAAAAGAAGTTATGCTGACATTAACTGAATGTCTCTGCAATTCTGACCTGGCAGAAACACAGGGTATGGAAAAAAATGCTCTGCAGTATTTACTTGAGCCTTCCTTCTGTCCACACAAACCAAAATTAGCAACGTCAGTGTAGATGTTGGGTAGTTATGCCACACAGGGATTTATGAGCTTGCCTAAACATCTTGTTTATTAAAAGTTTAAATATTTACACTGAGAATCTACACTGAGAACCTCATGGACTCTTGTGAGATTATTTCTGAGCAGTGAGGATGTCTCTTAATTAACTGAGAATATTCTAAGTTTGACTTTAACATAAAACTGCTTTAGTGGTCTTCTAATCAACAGTTACAGATTAATTTAGGCTATATCAGGGCTTAAGTGTTGCTTAATCCTTTTAGAGTTCTAGTAAAGACTGACCACTTGACTAAGATTATATATCTTAGAAAAGAATCCAGTTTTAAATAGGACATTGAAGCAAAATTAAGTAGAGCTCAGGGTGCTGGCTTTTGCTGGTATTTTCACATTGGCATTTTGCAATGATAAGGCATATTTCTCCGTGGGATCCTTAGGAAATCAAGGCTTTTTCTGTCTATTCCTCTAAAGGACCCAATATAAATCCCCCTAGGTGAGACTCCTTGTTTTTGGTGAGGCTTGAATTGGAGTGTTGAAGCAGAAATTATTATACTGGGTTAAATTTTAAACTCTTTTCTGTTTAGTCGTACATACACATATAACAAAATATGCCCTTGGC
>WEIT01009001.1:1927-15275 GCA_013389985.1 Dryoscopus gambensis
GTTTCCTAAGTGTGATTAACTGTGTGGCAGGCAGGATGTAAAATGTTACACCAAGCTGTTTCAATCCCTTTTTGCCCCGGTGCTGAGAGGTTTGACCAGATCTGTGACAGTAATCCTAGGAGCTGGAGCAATTGATAGGAGTATTCTATAGAGTTTCATGCACTCATTAGATTCCAAACAAGGAAACTGGTTTTGTTTTCCGTTTTTTGTATTTTTCTCCTTTTCTTTTTTAAAGGGGAAAAAACATCCCCAAACAACCCAGAAACACAGATTACTATGCAGATTAGATAGTGGTTAAGGGTCTTACAAATCTTACAAAGTAGAGTAGGAACTGGTCTTCTTTCAGCAAGATGACAAGGAATAAAACTTTGCCAGTGNTTTCTCCTATCTCACACAATCACATTATTAGAAGATCAATTAGCATTTATCAACTGTGTCTCATCACAATATTTTCAAGACTCTTCTATTTAATGTCTAATGGCCGCCACTACGTCGCCTTAATGAAAGCACATGGGTCACGTCGGTAGTAGACACCAAGTGTAGTACAATGCAAGTATCATTATATGGTATTATTATGTAAATAAGTACTGCATAGTGCCTTTCAAATGCACTTCAAAAGAATTTGGAGGAAAAGCTGACAGACTTGAGAAGAAAATGCAGTAATATGAGGCAGGAGTTTGAAATGTGGTGCTCTCAACATACGCATGTGTCAGTGTCGTGCAAATGCACTGTCAGGTTGTCTAGGTGATGTTCTAGAGAAAAAGAACAGGGAGGTAAGAGTGCTGTATCTCAAGTAAGTATCTCAAGTAAGTGTGATTATTTTGAAGAGATTACTCTCTGATTCTAAGAGGATGTTCAAAGAAAACTTATAGAAGAATTTCACTGTGAAAGCTCTCCACAAAGTAATTCTGTACAAACTGCAAGGGACAGAATGCCTCTAAGCACGACTTTGTAGGGCATTTTGTCCCCAGAGTGAAAGTTAGCTGAACACAGTGTCATATTTCAAACTATATCCAGAAGAATCTAATTAATTGAAGATAGTGTTTTGACAGCATATGTTTGAATATTCAGCAATTATTTTTACCCAGACCCACCGAAGAGCTGAAGTGAAAAACCAATTCTATTTTAGTAACACATAACCACTCTCACCCAGCTACTTCCTTGAGTCAGTACCTGAGATCTGAACTAATCTTGCACTGGCTGTATACTTTTGACATTTCGCAGTGTTTGACAGGAAAGTGTTGAAACTCTAAAGCTGAGAAGGGTCAAGGTGAACCACAGCATGTGTTTATGCAGTTATAAATTCCAAGAAACCATTTCCAGAAGGAGAACAGAACAGGATATGTGTTTTACTCATTTTCCATAAGGTGGTAGATAACCCATAATAACTATTACTGCCTCAGCAACCACCTGTTGAGGAATCATAGAATGGTTTGGGTTGCAAGGGACCTTAAACATCATCTAGTTGCAAGCCCCTTGTCTGTGGCCAGGGACACCTTTCACTAGACCAGGTTATCAGCCCCATCCAGCCTGGCCTGAAACACTTCCAGGGATGGAGAATCCACAGCTTCTTTGGGCAACCTTTTCCAGTGCCTCACCACCCTCATTATAGAAAAACTTACTTCCTTGGGTCTGATTTAAATCTACCCTCTTTCAGTGTAAAATCATTATACCTTGTCTTGTCACCATATGCCCTGGTAAAAAGGCTCTCTTCTCCATCTTTCTTCTAAGCTCCTTTTATAAGTGAGTTATAATAAGGTGCCCCCAGAGCCTTCGCTTCTCCAGACTGAAAAAACACAACTCTCTCAGCTTTTCTTCGTTAGGGGAGGTATTTCAGCCCTGATCATTTTTGTGGCACTCATCTGGACCCGCTATAACAGGTTCATGTCTCCCTTGTACTGTGTCAGTCAATATTAACAATATGGGCAATTAAAATTATTAATGTTTTAAAAAAATATACTTTTATCATTATAATTCCAAACATTTTAAAAATATTGATTTTAATTACAGCACTAAGCTGGTAAGTCCTGGAATGTCAAATATTCTCTATATTCATCCTCCCTCCCACTGTCCACAGATTTTATGATATAAATAATAGTGTAAAAATATTTTATAGATTTTTTTTTTCTCTCTGCAATGTTTTGTGGTCCTTAGGCTAGTGTTCTGGAAAACACAACACCAAAATAGAGGCATGCAAAAGCTGTGCTGACACTCTGAGTATGTAACAGCAGCAAATGAAATGGGCTTATGACTTGAAAGAATTCCTTTTCTAATATGCATCTTTAAGTATAATCCATTGGTAGTCTGTCTATTAATAAAAATGACTTGCATTTACATTAAAATATCACTAAAATTATTTTTACATTGTCATTTATCTTGCCGGAATTGGTATTTCCTATATGCCACCATTTTAGTGCTGAGGTTTGGCCATTGTGATAATTCAGTATGTGTGTTGGTTAAGATCTCAAGTTTTATTTAAAAAAGACTTGGCCTTTGCTTCAGCAAAAGGGTTTGTTTGAGACAGAAGGAGAATTTTTATTAATGCTATCTAATAATTTTCCCTAATTTAATTAATCTACATAGCATATGTCTTCAGTGCTTTCTTAAAGATATGAGGGGTTTTTTTTAAGATAGATTTTTTTTTTTTTGCATTGTCTTTGAAGGACAGGAGATTGACAGTATTTATGACAAATTAACAAGACTAGATCCTATTTTTTTTTTCTTCCAGTTAAAAGCAAATTCAACAAAATATCTTCTGGTTTTGCTTCCATCTTTCAATGGAATCCCCATTTCCACTGTAAGTTTTCCAGCTGGAGAATAGTGCAAAGCATAATAAGAAAATTGAAGAATCATTATAGTCATGACAACTCTGAAGTCTCTGAGCTGCTCATTTATCATGAGAACTGTTGCATCCTAACACAATTCCTCAACAGTTCAGAGTTCACCTTTCAGACAAGAAAACAAAACCAGGTGTGGAGGAGAGCTGAATTCAATGTCTAAATCTGTAATACCCTGCTCTGAGACTCTGCCGTCAGGTTCAGTGCAACTGAAAAGGGCTGACAGGAGTCAGCAAGAGCTCTGCCAAATGTAAATGTGGCATTACAATAGCCAAGGAATCTCTTGAATGGTGATTAAATAGAAATCTAATTTTGGGACAAGGCAGTAAAAAGCATTGGAATTCATCCCAAGTATAATGGGGGCACACCTGTGTATTTTTTTCTGAGCACAGACTGGAGCACCTTAATAATTTTATTTTGATCAAAATGGTCTGTATACAAAAGTTATGCAGACAAATGGCATGGCTGTTTGATCTGGAAATTGCGCCCAGACCGCACACATCCAGCCTGTGGCCACTGTCTGAGCATTAAAAGGACTTCCAAATGGTATTGTTTCATGTTCTCCCTTATTGCTCTTGGCAATTTCCCACTGTAGCAAAGAACTGAGTAACAAAGGAATTGAGGAAAGAAAGGAGGCACTGCGATGGCCAATACTTCCCCTAGACTGTATCTTTGTCTGTAAGTGCCTCCGCTCCTGCTGACACTAGTGACATCCAGCCTCTCTTCCCTCTTTCCTGAAAGGAGGACAGTGTAAAGAACAAGTTGCTGGCAAAATTCCACCCCCAGCTTGCTGCCCATATGCTGGTGGCACTCTGATCTTGCTGTTGAGCTAGGTGATACTGCTGTAAAACATACCATCTGTGTTCTTTCCTCTTTTCAGTCTTTTAGGGCTCTTTGAGGATGCTTCCTGGGGCTGTCTCTGTGGTGGTACTGTGAGGTGGGGCACACTGCATGTGCCACACTGTGCTGTCTTGAGGCAGATAAAAATGCCCCAAGAGCTCAGCAGGCTACACTGTAGACACCCAGAAGACTTTACTAGTCCATAAGTGGTCCCTGAACACCTCTTCCTGCTTCCCAGCACTTCTCAGGATGCCTCCTCACCCTGCAGTGTGCCCCAGCCAGAAACTGTTGGAGTGGGGCAGGCACTCAATGTACCATCGTATGCAGCAGGATGGTAGAACTTCAAGAATCAGGCAATTGATTCTTTCCAGTCATTAGCAAATGACACCAAAGTCGGCTCAAAATAGGCTCTTTGTAGGAGACAGCAGTTTGAACGGAGACTATAATGTTCAGATTTTAATTACTGAGCAGTCTGCCTTTTTCTTCAGGATATTTAGGGATATACTGGCAGCTGCAATAAGGTACAAGAAGTAGCTGCCATGTGATCAGCTGTCCCAGTGCTTCACTCCACTGCTCCAACCTAGTAGGGCCAAGTAACATTGCTTTGTATTTTCTGTCCATCTTTCAACTTACAAATTACCTGGGGCATGGATTTGTGTTTTGAAAGACAACCAAGAGGTCTGCAACACTTCAGGCAGGCAGCATCCAATGCCACATAACAAAACACCCTCCTCCACCTTCTCACCATGACCAAAAAACCCAGAATTTGAGATGGTTCTCATAACTGCTGAAGCATTGTCTGAGGAGTTCTGACCACATTAAAAAAAGCCATATTGAGAAAGAATTTTTTCACTTTTTTGCCTCTTGGGCTAGATTCTGGGTAAAACTTGACACACTGACTTTAAGCACTTCCAAATTTATTTTAGCAAGCTGTTTTTCCAGTGACAATGCTGTCTTCCACTCAGATTTGCTATGAGCAATAAAATGCACAGCAACATCTGAAAACAAAGTAAGATTCGTAACTGCTGCAAGAACAGCAATTCCACAGGCTTCACTGCAACTCATATGTCTTTTTTGTTGACATTTTTGCTGTCTCTGGATGTGTGCATCAGAAAAAAATTAATGACTACAGCATCTGCAGCATGACTACAAATGGGAAATAGTCACCTTTATATCTATCATGCTTTCTTTCTCATTAGCTAACCATGGCATAAAGCCATTCCTATTACAGGAGACTTTAGGAAGATGGAATTTCAATTTTTCAAGTTTCAAAATTTGAGAGATATGATTTACTCTTGAGAAATCATTTTCTAACTCATTTAAATTGGCCTTGAGGAAAGAAAAAAAAAAAGAGCAAAAAGAAAATCTACATATTTCCAGCTATCTCCTGTAGAAATGTCCCTTATCCTTCTGTTTTCATGCTTCTCTTTTCTAAATAAATGTTTTAAACTTTTGAAAGCACAGTGAGTTGAAATCACTTGGCCAGGGAATACTCTGCAAGATCTCTTCATGCCTCTGGTCAGTAACCCTCTCCTATAGGGAGGGGAACTCTAAACTCTCTGAGTCTGCCTTGTGGCCTGAAGTTGGTGAACTTTGCAAGTAACTGCAAAGATTTCTGTGCCTGAAAATATTTCGAGATTGTTTTCCCTCTGTACTTCCACCCCATGAGAAGACACAGAGTAGCTGAAATTTTAGCCTTTTGAGACCAGAAATTCTGTTTCAGTGCATTTGTCATTTAGCAATGCATGGAAAGCTTTTGAAATGATGGAAATGGGTTTTTTTTGAGATGGTAATCAAATCAGAATCTCTATCTCTGAAATAATTTATTTTTTAAGTTAAAATGTTCACGGTTAAACTAAGAAAACTGAAATAAAAAAATAATAAAAAGAAAGAACCTGTTCTATTCTTTCTGATCATGAATTAAAACTAGACATTTTGCTCCTCAATTGTATCTTTAATCTCTGTACTGGAAATGGAATGATTTCTGCAGCTATTTTGTGTGGCATTATATGTTGTGAAAATCCAATTTCTTTTGTGAGATAATCATAAATACCACTGTAGTGGCACTTTAAAATGGCAAAGAATTAAATTATGGGGAAAGATGGAGCATTTTGCTGTTTTTATATTTTGAAGTTTAGGGAATGTGTTCATGAGTTCAAAAATATAATGGAGATTGTTTCTAAAGCAATGCTGTGGAAATCCTACTCTAAATACCTATTATTTTAGGCTACGTGTCCTTCGAAAAGGTGCTGAAAGACAATATAAATTACAAGTTTTCTTCTTTAGGGAAGAATACTTTTGATCCCAGTTTTTGCTGACCTCTCTTTATGCTCAGAAAAAAGCATAATGAAAACCAGTGGGTTTTTTTCCTCCTTTCAGTGAAATGTCTACTTTAGTCCCAATTTCTCCAAGCATTTCTTTATGCAGGGTAGCTCCTTATCTCATCAGGAATTCTGCAGAAATAGTGCAATTTCTGGTAACTCGGTTGGTTCTAAAGAATAGTAGTTTGGTGTTGCTCCTGTACCCGACACTGGATTTTTGGCCATCCACAGCAGCCTCGTGTTGATTTAAAGCAGTACATTAAATGACTGTTCCCAGTGTGAAGGCAAGTGGTGCTGAATGGGCTGTGTCCATGTCCTCTAAACTGGTATCTCCCAAACTGGGTGATCACATCAAAATGTCCTTTGGGAAGTTGGCCTCAGCCAGTGTTTATACCCAAGCAGGTCTTGGAATCCTGTGGGTGAGTATTACTTAGCTAAAGCTGAAATTTAGCTGTACCTAAAAGCAGGTAAGGGTCTAGCAATTTAACAGCAGGGGTGGTGAAGTTCCAGCGCCCTGCAACGAGCAGGACCTCAGGTGCTGGTTTTGGTGTGGGGCATCGGGATCTGCCCCAAAGCACATGTGGCCAAGTGCCTTTTTCTCCCTTAGATATTTCTGTGATGACACTGCTGCAAGGGGTGATAGATAGTAGTACCTTTGCTTTTGGATGGAAACTCACACAAATAGATTTCAAATCTTCTTGTGAATAGCACTTGCATGACTGCAGATGGCAGGGCTGGCAGAGATGTTGTTTAATTTCATTTGCAGTAAAAGTGTATGTCCTGTTCTGCACAGCTGAGAATGAAGAACTGGCTCAAGCCTGCGTGTGGTCAAATGATCATCCTAAATACAGCCCTCGTGGCCAGTGTGTGGTAAGTGCCCATGTTGACCTGCTCTTACCTCCAGCCTCAAACACCATATGGCCCATGTGTGACAGGATACAAGTTTCTGCACAGATCCATTTGAGACTTTGATAAAGAGTGTTGACTTACCTGTGGGGAGAAGGGAGAGGTGGGTAGTGTGTACTCTGATGAGTCTGCAGTCAGAGGCCTTCTGGATGCAGTTTGACCTGGGAGTGTGTATGTCATGCCTCATTCATGAACTAGCCTGAGATGTTAAGCTGCGTTTTTCTGCCTCTAGTTTAGGCTGTCCGCTTTTTCCTTTTTTTACATCTCTTCTTTTACTGTCTTATCTGACATTTTGTGGCAATTCTCTCCTGATAGCTTCTTTTATTAAAGACTGATTATTTTATGAACCTTTCATTGGCCCCAGATAAATAACTTGGCTGGCATTTACTCTTTCTGTCATTCTGTTGTTCACGGCATGGCTATTTCTGCTGAAGGCTGCTCAGTTAAGCGATCACAGACTAATCATGTGGAACTCAAAGACCCAGGCAAGACTGGAGGAACAATGACAGGCAAAGGAACCTTTCTAACCCACCCAGTGGAAATGGACAACTCAGCTGCTCCCTAAGACCAGCCAAGGGGTGGGAGAAAGATTGACCCTGGAGTGAAACCCACTGAGAAGAATTGGTGGGAAAGGACAATACTGGAGAAAGAGTGGGAGCAAGGTGGATTGAGGAGGAACAAAAGTGGAAAAAAAAGAAGGAAAAGGGTAAGAAGGGGTTAACTGAGTAAAGGTCAGGCAGCTTGTCTGTCAGAGCCCCGGACTTGATGGGCACAGTCTGCTTTCTGTTCTAGGTAAATCTGATTTCTGACTGCCTTCTTTGTGGCTGTGCTGTCTGCTCTAGATGTGTATGTGTGAACACTGGCAAACCTTAGCCCACACAAGCTGGTGAAAATGAGAGGTCTGTGCCCAGAAGCAGGAGTGAGCCTTGAACCTCAGAGGCTTGTGGGTGCGGGTGCCAACAACTGGAGCATGGCAGGATGGCTGGGGCAGTGAGAGCTGCTCCTGGAGAGACTGAGTAGGCTGATAGCAGCAGTGGCTCATATATTGCGTGTGCCACATGGCACTAGGAGACAGATTCCAGTCCTGATGAGTGGGAGAGAAGGAACAGGACTTGGCCACCTGCGGTCTTCTCCTGAGGGCTGTGTGAGGCAGTGCTTTCTCTCTGTGCCCACCTGTGTGGCTAGATGGGTGGGCAGTGTGAGTGCTCATGTTCAGCTGTCAGGAGTGGGTGCTCAGCCTCTTTTCTGCCTGCACCCAGGGAGAACACCAGCAGCCCCACATCCATGGGGCTGAGACAGGAGAGCCCCTGGCTCCCACTGCCCATCAGGTTCAGCTACCTCTAACACAGATGAAGTTTTCCTCTTACCAAACCCATGAGCGCTGTTAACTTTTATGGATTCCTAACCACCTTAGTGAGTTAACTTCTATCTGTCATCACTCCTAACCCAGTCTTAACCTGCCGCTCTCTGTGCAGGGGACTCAGTGATCTGTGACTTTCTTAGTGCCCTGCTGAGGTGTCTAATCATGTCTTTCAAATAGTTATTGGCTTAATTTTCTGCCTGTCTTGTCTTACCTCTCATCTTTTTTTTTTTTTTTTTTTAAGAAAACTGCTGCTGCTAAGCATACAAGTAAATGAATACATTTATTAAGAAAAAGAAAGAAGAAGGAAGACTCTACTGAGGCACCTGGGATAAATTCTGTATCTACAACATTTTCCTGGAACAATATAATTATTATATTTAACTTTATTTGTTTATTGTTATTTTTTATTGTTTTCATATTCTCATACAATTCCTTAGTATCCTGGAGGTACTGTTGTACTTTTGAACTGAATAATGCAATGTAAAGAAAAAAATGCATTAAGTCTCCCTTGCAGACTATTATTTAACTTTTGAACAACTCCTTCCCAGCTATTCAAAGGCCAAATTCTGGCTCTCCACGAGCAGTAATGTTCACATATCATCAAAAATAAATTCAATAGAGTGCCTTTGATAGAACAGCAATGTCTGAAATGTGAAGTTAACACCTAAAAAGAATATCTGTTTCCTTGAAGAAAAGGTGAACCCTGCATACACATCAACCTTGGTGAATGGATTTTTTCACAGAAACAACATGGCACAAAAATGAAAAGTATATGAGTTGTGACTGGGTGAAAAAAGGTGTTCTGGATATGTTCAGGACAAACTTGCCTGTGATGAGAACTTTTTCATGCTTGATCATTTAACCCAGATTCCATATATTCACAAGGAAATGTGAGATTATTCAGTGAATGCACTGAAAGATGTAGGGGTCAGATGAATGAAGCAAAACGTGTCAGACTGCTGTGTAAAGTTCTCAGTCGGATATAAAAAAAAATTATTTTCTGCCTGGAAGCTAAATTGTAGTATTTTGCTCCAGTGATTAGTTCCAGTGACTAGAGAAAAGTTAGTTCCACCAATTTGGGCTGTAAAGTCCTGAAGGGAATGAACAGAAGGACTTGAAACCGTGCTGGATCTGTGGGAGAATAAATAATTGCAAGACTCTGGGGCTGCACACCAGGAATGTAATTGAATGCATCAACATATCTCGGAAAGGATGATAAGAGTCCTTAAGAAAATAATGCCTTTCAGACACACCTGTCAGAATTTCTAGAACAGTAAGATTGCCCCTGGTTGTGATTTGCTCTGTATGGATAAAAGTATACTCTTTAAAGTGGTTTCAACATTTCTGCCTTTATATTTTATAAAATTCACCATGATTGAAACTATTGAAGTCAGAATCAAAAGCAATTAGCTAAGATGCTGCAATTTACCATGCTTATAAATCAACTCAGTGTGCTTTGATGTTTATTACTGTGGCCCATGCTTTTTACCTCTTCTGCTTAGACTATTGGATACATTTTGTTTATTATTTGAGAGTGGTTAGTAACTTATATTTATGTTCCCTGAAAGACTTATTCCATATGTGATCACATTAAATCATTTAATTGGAAAAATAAACAGGATAGAAAAGAGGTGGAAGGGAAAGGTTGAAAATGAGAAAGGCAGGCAAAGGAAGGATTGGAAGGAGCACAAACTAAGAAGTGGCAAGGGAAAACTAAAACTGAAGAAAAGAAAGAGGTGAAGAAAGTCAAGATCAGATCCCTTAGTAAGAGAGAGAGGAAAAAGTGGTCCAAGCAGAGTCAGTGAAGTATAATCAGAGAGTCCAGGAAAACCCCTTAAGAAAAGTGTGAAAGGATATGTAAAGGGACAGAAAACCTCAAAAAACCACATTTGAAACAACTTTCATGTGAAAGTGGTAAATGTAAGATTTTGCATAAATTCATCTGAAAGACTTCTAAAGCCAAAAGGCCTGGTCTGATAACCTGGATAATCTCTTAATATAAATTGATGTTTTTCCTGAATGAGTTCCTGGTTTACCATTTTATGGGAAAAAAGGAGAAAAATATCTTAATTTAAAATGTTATAGTAGAAGTTCCTATAAAAGTCTTGGCAGGTTTTTTTCAGAGGCCCATTACACTTATTTTTACATCTCTTTCAGCCTCCAATGATCTAACTTCATCTCAAAGCCCTATCAAGCAGAATGAAGAGCCCTCTGTCAAATTTCTATCCTTATGAGGTACTTAAGCATAGATGAAGTAATTTCTACAATAATAAAATGTTTCAAGGTTTCTGAGTCTTGTTATAAGGCATGTTTTAGGACCTATTTTATGACTCCCTTCTTGTCTCCACTTTCATCCTGCCTGTTTGTCAATACCCTTCTTCAAATGGACATGGTAGACTGGTAGCAGGCAGAGATTACAGTCTCTTGGGGTTTTTGCTGAGCATCTCCCAGTTTACTCACCTAACGACAGCATTAAGCTTTTGGGAAAGGATTTAGGTGTAAACCAAATGCTGCTGAAGATAGCATTGGGTCTCTAGGATTTGGGTTACAAGCTTGTGGCAAGTATGGCTATTGACCAAGCAAATGGAGGGAGAGGCAGTTCATGTTCATTTTCACACACACCTGAATACAATGCTGCCTTCCTTCCCCATCCTTTACCTAGATAATAATTTTGCAGTAGCAATGCTTGTCCTAGCAGTATGGCATAGGGACTTTATCCCTGAATTAGATACATTTTCACTTTAGTGTTCCTTTTTGTTGGTGTCAGGCTGATGAGTTATCTACAGGACAGTAGAGTATCAACATTATTCTCTTTGTCAACAAACTTTGGACTACAGAATCAATTAGTCAAATTTGACCATAACTTTCTTTTTTTCCCTCATAAGCTGTTGCAAATCTGTAACAGTAACTTTCCTTTGATCTACCTGGTCCGGTTTCAGCCATTCCATTAATTTTGGTCAGAATTGTCTGATATTAGTCTGAAAGACATAAAATTGAGCCAGCTTACCCTAGCTAGCTTCTAAAATAGATGCCACAATTGTCACTTATCTCCAGTGCTCTGGATTCTCCAGAAGGCTTGGAAACCTACTGAAGGTCCCTGTTCCTGGTTCAGAAATCTCACTGACTGCCACTTCAAAGCTGCTTATACAGGGTCTCATGCCCCGTCTTAGTCATCATTGCTTTTTTATCCTACTGAGTTATTATTAAATTACTGTCTTTGTCTTCTAGTATTTGTGTCAAATATTTCTGCCTTTCATTTAACTGACAGTTTCATGATTTCTATTTGTGTAGCGATTAACACCAACTGAATTTCATTCACTCAAATATAAATGTCTTTTGTTTTCTTTTGCTTCATTTGCCTGAGATTTTGTCTTTTCAGCTTTTTTTGTGCGTGAATTCCCTACAGCTGTGAGACTGAATTCAATAGTTCTAATTTTAATTCCCAGCTAAGTAGATTAAGCAAACTGTTACCTTTTAAATTCTGCATACATTCATGTCCTGTGAGCCACCACTATCCTCTTCCTTCATGCCAGAATAAATCCTTCACTTAAGTATGATTTTGATGCAAAAGTGGGTATTGTATTTGGTAGCAAGATTATTTTTATAACTCCATTGTCATGCATTCCCTTTATAGAGGATCCAGAGCTGATAGTTCAGCTGCATTTCATAGAAAATTAGGATGGAAAATTGCTCAGGTTTGTGAGCTAAACAGCAAAACCCCCAATACCCATGAAAACAAAACTATGAACTAAACATCCTTTCGCACAACAAAATCATGGGGCAAATTTCAAGACAGAATAAGAAGAAGGAATGAGGAACTTTTGCTGATATAAGGAAATAAGGAAACATTGCTGATAGGAGGATATACAGACACATCCTGAGAGGGGAACAAAGGTTCTTGGGCTGGCACGACAATGGGCTCAGGTGTGTGTGTGTTGCCCCGGGTGAATATGGGAGCTATTCTGGTCTACCCTCCCTTAAAAACACTGTGGTGCCAGACTCAGTGAAATGTGTTTTTCAAGGCTAGCATGGGAAGGGTAGGGACAAGGAGGACAAGCTGCACTCTGCTCTTTGCTGNTGGAGCACGAAGTGCTCAGTTGCACTCAGCAGGATAGGAGTATGCTCTTACTGGCATAAGCAAGGCAAACCCGAGGCAATTCTTAACTTCTGCTGTGAGATATACAGAATGAAATGCATGAGAAACTTTGAGGTTTTCTTTTATTTCTTTCCAGCATTGGCATCAGAGTCTGTTAATGTCCTTAAATATTGTTTTAAAGAGAAAACTTACTGGTGCTTCTATTAAATTCCTATTTATTTTATTTGTAGTTTTGACAAAAAAACCCCACGAGACCAAACCACAAATCAAGAGGTAGATCATAAATGTAAGGTTCCTGCTACTTGACATTGCTTATCTACAGAGAAATATTCCCACTAGTGAATCTCACAGGCAATTACAGAATATAATTGTAGGAACAGCTGAAGGTCTGCTTTGCAGTAAACATGAGATAGGCTTCATCTCCTCCCTCAAATTTTGAACAACTGTTCAGTGGCAGACTGAGATGGACTGATCAGGCCTTCATGTCTGCGTGGCAGTTTTCACCTACACAAGCTGGAGTCTCAGGTCTCCCAGAACCAGAAACAACACTGGTGTTAACTATTTTTTCTTGGCAGGTTTGCCTAAAAAGTGACATCAATAGAATACAGTAAGCAAGTTTCATCCTTGGATGGATATACAGCAAATAACTTACAAGCGTGCAGCACTCCAAGTACTCATGGACATTAAAATGCTGACAGAATAGATAGGATGGCACTGTAGGTCATTCAGTTTTGATAAATAAGCAGAACACCCTTGAATGATGATAGCTGTTACCCAGAGCAAGGTAGTCAGTTGAGATCTGACTGCCAGAAGTTCAGCAATCACTTGATGAGAAGGCCTTGGTCATCAGATGAAGCTGATTAGGCAATCATTGACAAGGTTAGAAAAGAGCCCTCTCCTTTAGTAAACCCATCATCTGGAACAGCTGGAGGAGAACAGCACACTGGATGCAGAGGCTGTAATTAACTTCTACCTGGTGAAGTGT
>WEIT01009002.1:1136-40032 GCA_013389985.1 Dryoscopus gambensis
CTCCAGGAAACACGTTTTCAGAGTGAGGATGACCAAGCACTGGCACAGGTTGCCCAAGGAGACTGTGGAGTCTCCATCCTTAGAGATATTCAAAAGCCTTCTGAACATGGTGCTGGGCAACTGGCTCTAGGTGACCCTGATAGAGCAGGAGGCTGGGCCAGGTGACCTCCAGAGGCCCCTTTCCACATCAGCCATACTGTGATTCTGTAAAAGTTGACAGAATTACAGACCTTTGTAAGGATTTTCATCAATTCTTCCCTTATTATGTAGTAAATTAATAGTTTTCCCTTGAATTTATAGATTGGAAAATAGTGATCTATAATGATAAAATACCAGCCAACCTGCAGCAAAGTCAGGAATGGCATCCATCCCCTCTGAATCCAAGGACAATACCTTGTCCATCAGGTCAAACTGGTGTGAACACCAGCCAGAGCAATGGAGGATGGTGCTTGCCGACCATGCATATCAATAGCATGGATGATGAAAAAAGCCTCAGTCTAACAAGAGATGAAGCTCAGTCTAAAAAGAGCTGATCTGTTTTCAAAGAGGATATTGTGTTCCCTATGTGTTCAAAGAATGCCTGTGCTGATATTTATGCACTGTAAAGCCACAAGAGCAAGAGTGAAAATAGTTTGGTTTTGTTTTAATGTCCTGTCATTTGAATGTCCCATTCCATTCCTGTGGGTTCTACCAAATTAAGATAAACACCACAAGGTAAAGAAATGGAACAGAAATGTGTGTTAATCACAGTAAGCTAAATGTATTGATAAAGCAAAACTTGAAATACCCTAAGATTGGAATTTTTTTTTGTTGTTCAGGTAAATCACTTTCTAAAACGAAGCAGTAGTTAATTATATACAGAAGTATGTAGAAGTCTGTGACAGGTGGCAACACCATGTAGCAGAAAAAATGTAAATTATTAGAAAGTCCATTAAGTTATTCAATGCTTCTCAGGAAAATAATGTGACACTCATGATCCATTCATTGTGAAGTTCTTTGTGCTTGGTTTACATCTTTTCATTGCTGACTTCATGCAAAAGCTGTGTTACTAACTGACATGTCAGCCTCTACATTTGGTACGTGTCACACAGCTGGACCATTTGTTTTGAATGTTCTTTGTAAATTTAGCCTGTTTTCGTAGAAAACCATTTCTGAATTGACACTAGCTTTCTCTGAAGAGATCTTTCTGGTTTCTGAATGGTTTCAACTATAATTGAGACCGCCAAACCCAGTCTTCTCACCAGCTCCCTACCAAAAATACATTTTTGATAAGAACTTCTAGACAAATGAGCCATAATTCCAGGCTGATAACTCTGCACTATAATCACTGAAAAAAAAATCTATGCATGCATCCAGCTGCCTGATCCTAGCAGATTGCTCCCATCTGACATGGAAATTTTGCCTATATCACAAGAGGGGGCGGATGGGACCATGGCTAGACAAACCTGGAGCAGTTTAACAAGTTTGGGTAACCTGGAGGCCAAGTCCAAGAAAACTGTGCTGCTGTGAGATTTATGGTCTCCCCTAAAGGAAAGGATCTGAACTGCTGCATCTGTATTTCTGTTGGTGCTGGATTGGTTTGATCAAAAACGGTTGATCAGAAAGTCTTCTGTGCTACATATCTGACCACAAAGTGTTCAAAGTTCCTTTACAAATTCTGTAGTAAGAAGAAGAGGTAACGCTAATTCATGGGAGGCCTAGTTCAGGCCTGTCTCTGGATTTAAGTGCTCAGGGTAATTAATGTCTGATTGTATGGCTTGCAGTCAGTACCTGATTTCTGCAGAGAAGAAGCAGTAAGTTCTTGTTTAAGCCAATATGTTCTTTTTAAATCACTGTGGCAATTGAAATCTTTCACCAAGGAGAAAATAGGCAACAAATTGTCCCATTCTTTTTCCTGGTCCTTATGGTAAAGTGAGTTGCCTGATCTTTAGCAGAGATGTTGCTGGAGTATATCACAGTGTGGAAAGGTGAAATGTGTCTAGCACAAGGCAGGGTAATCCATTCCAGACTCATGTGTAATGCAGGGGAAACAGGTGCAAACAATTGAGCTTGCTGTCAGTAAGCCACAGTGATCGCTTTTGATATCTTAATCGTTAGTTGATCCATGTGCAACATTGGCAACATCACTGTCATAGCCGACTGCCTTCTGCACATCTGTAAACCTTTTCTGGGTGCTTCTTGATGTGCGTGTGAGTCCACGAAGTCCTGACATCACGAGAAACTAAATTGGGCATGATTGCTGTCATTTCCGTTTTCCTGCTAGAAAACCAGAGAGTTGACAAATGTCAATAACTGCTAATAGCTCACTACTGTTTGTCAGATGCCACACAGGACAGGTGTGAAGAGAAAGCAGTGTGTTTCTCGGAGCACTGCTCAGCAACCAAGTCATTTGTGAGATGGCTATCTAATTGCTTTTGCAGATAAAGAAGTTGCTGTTTCTTCACTTCATGACCCCCGGTAAACATTCAGCATTAAACATGTTCCCACTGTATCTACCGACCTCCTGCAAACCATGCTGCAGATTTGCTTACAGGTAATAACAATAGCTTGAAAATAAGTTTAACCCATGGAATAGCTTTATGTGTAATGATATCAGCCAACAAATTAGCCACTTCCTCTCTATTTCCCTGCAGAAAACATTAACACAATAGTATACACTTAATTTATGATCTTCCCACAAAACATGACACTGAAACTAATGGCACAGGCTGCTGTGGTGGATGCTTCTGTTTCTACCTCCAAGAGGTTATGCCAGCTTGAGGACAGAAGGGTTTTACAGAGCTCAATAAGATCTGTGTATTCTGCCTATTTTAAATTTCAATTAAGTTTTGAAACAATAAAATGGGGTTTGTATCTCTACAAGGGGGTTTTTAATATGTTGTGTGTGTTCACAGGTTTTCAAGTGAAAATTGTGTTGTCTCAGAAGGAAGGCTTGTTCATGCAAAAATACAGTCAACGCTCTATATGTTTCATTAGTTTCATCAAGAGTTGTTTTGGATCTCTATTTTGCATTATGAGAGTAGATATTTTGCCTGGCTATGAGATACATTTCAGTCACTATTGAGTCAATTAGTTCTTAAATGGTTTTGAAGCATTTTTTGAGAATAATACCATTTCGGGTCTGGCATGCAATCTTTTATTTCATACTATTATATGGCTGCAACATGTTTAGCCAAGCTTCTCCTACATTCACTGCATCTTTCTTCTTACACACTTATTAACTTCCCCAAGAAACCAGACTAAAGTAGTTTCTTGAAGCATTTGATTTTCACCACTGCTTGATCCTCTGTGACTCACTGATTTACCTGAGGTAGGTAATCCCAGGCACCTATCTTCTAAAAAACATCATAGTGAAGAGTTCCATGAAGATATTGTATTTTCTGCTAGGAAATCCTTTCAGAAGACTGGGCTTTCATAAAATGTCTAGAGAGTTTCTGTGTCCTGGACAAAGTGTAACAAAGTTATGGCAAGTATGGTTTGTAGATCAGACTCAAAAGTAAAATTTCCTTCTCTATCTATTCACCAACAAAAGAAGTAGATAGGCAGATAAATTCTATAATGGTTTTCCCCTGTCATCAACAGTAATCAAAAAATACAGAGAAATGATCCAGTCCAATTCCTTGTTAAAAGTAGCAAAATCAAAAAAGGATTCATTTCACATTGCCAGGCCTTTGTTCATCTCAATAACCACTGCATCCTCATTTCAAAGGTGTCATGCAAGCTGGTTCTGTTTATGATTACATAGATTTAATTTCAGTTGTTTCAGAGCTGATGATAAGACACATTAATGATAAGGAACACGCGTGCTTCATTTAGGAATTAATGACAGAACAAAATTCTAATAATGAAGGTGAGAAAGAGCCAGTGTGTGTTGCTGCCTCACCTTCTCTGTCCATGTAATTCCATAGCAAAGAATGACCAAAATTCCGATGGCCATACACAATTTATCTATTGACTTCTCCACACTGTTACATCAGTTTGGGGGAGGAGCAGCCAGACTTTATGGAAGAATATCCAACACGGAAGAATATCCAACACAGTACTGGTGTTCTTCTCGTAGAGTTTGAAATCAGAGCTGAATGTGACTATAAGCCATTATTTACTCTGCCCTCTTTCTCCTTCTCAAAGGAGAATCATCTAAACAGGGCTTGACCCATGTTTTCTAGATGGTCCTAAAACCTTCCTATAAGGAAAATCTCTCTCATTTCTTTTCCTGATAGAGACTGATTAGAAAGAGATTTACCTCATGACAGCACTCAGATTCAAATAGAGAGTTAAATATAAGCCCTCATTAGACTATATCTCTTCCCAGCTTATAAAACCACATGGGATACTTTTGAGTTTTAGAATTGATAACCCTTAGAATTTAAGGTTGCAAGAGGTGGGTATTTAGGTTTCCATATATGTTATAAGACACTTATTTTTATACTTATGTATATGTAAACATAATATATATATTCATTTAATATATGTTTACAGGTATGTATAATAAAATTTATTTACATGTAATCAGAACTAGCATCCAACGCCTTTCTAAAGTCACTCTCCCTGTAAATATTTATAGTTAGTCCTTCTACTTCCTCCATCTTACCTTCAATAAATAACTTATTAGGACTGAGGATATATGTAATGTTTATGATTGATAAGTGACTAGGTCTTTTCATATGCCAAAAACAAGCAAGTCATATCTCTAGAATAAGGAATTACAGCACCCTTCATCCAGATTTCATTATCAACCAAACATGAGAGTGTTGTAGGAAAGTGCAGCTGCACGCTCATTAATACCCACAATGATCAGATGATCTCAATAATGAATTAAATATTACTATTTTCCTTCAAAAATATGCTCTTCCATTTCTAGTTTTTCCTACTTTTTATTCAGGAATTTTTTCAGAGATCCTCTATCTTGACTAGGAAACTGCAAAGTGACTTCTGTGGTCCCAGGAAGCTCACAGTTTACAGTTAGAATGAAAAGCATTAACTCTGGTTTTGTTTGACAAGTTTTCAAAGGCAAAAATCTCAACACACTCTCTCTTTTTGCAAGTTACGTGTTTTTGTGTACTGCTATTTTTTCCCATTGGAAAGATTTAACTCCTAGTTGTAACCCTTTGGAGCACCTGGCTCAGGAGAGTAAAAGAAAGGAAAGCTTGATTTATAGAGGATGCCAGTGATTTTCATCTCACTGTGAAACTTGGCTCTGTCCATCTGATGCCTTTTAAAGCACAACCATGTGTGAAAAATAATGAATCTTTATAACTTCCTTTACCTTTTAAAACAAAAAGGTAATGTATTTGTTTCAAAAGCTGATTTCTTTTCTTAGTCTTATATTTCCTTTCAAAATATATTGCTTTATATGGTATGGATCATTTAGGATGGATGTTGAGAGGTAATGCAGTAGTACATCCTTCGTGGTTCTATAATACCATAATTAAATACTGAAGCATTAGAAAAACATATCTGGACAGTATGAATGACCTTTGAAAGAAAAGCCTTGTAAGACCAGAAAGAACTTACGTAATTATGCAAAATTATGACCATGTAGTCAAGCCCAGCTGCTCGCAGTGACATAATGCCATGTGTGTATTCCACCTATCTGGTCACATCCGTCCTCTCTGAACCATGCTGCAGCTTGCACCTCATCACATCTGCCCTTTAGATCAGCCACAGGCCCCTAGTCCGTGTCTGCCGGGAGCCCACTGGCTCTCACCAGTGTGGAAATGATTCAGGAGGAGCCCCAAGGCACCAGAGCTGAGGGAGCCCCAGCCTGCTGCTGAATAGGGAATTTAGCTCAAGCGTGTGGCCAGTGGAGTGTTCCTGGAGCCTGGGCTCTCTGCCAGCCCAGGGGCTGCTGGAGCAGGGCAGGAGAGAATTTGCATTCTGCAGACAGGCAGGTGCAAAGTTATGTTTGCTCCTATTTTGGCTGAAAATGTGTGGCAGAGTACAAAGAGACTGCCAGCACAATGTGTGTGACAATTAGGAGCCTGGTATAGAGGGAGCCAGCACAGGCTGAACTGCACGGCTGTGATGCTGTGGAGAGACTGAGAGCATTGCAGGCTGGAGGATCCACAGTCAGATCTACAAATCTGACAAATAAGTTTTTGGTTTGGCAGCCAGCTTTATCAGAAAAACCCAATAATTCAAACTTAGAAAGTAAAGTTTTTTGGCACATTCAGCTATGTGCACCAGTAACGAGACATAACGTCTATATTAGAAGTTGAGAGGGAAAAATATAAATGATAGATCAGATGTCTTCAAAATAGATTAAAATGCTTAGTCTGAAAAAGAGGCAATCAAGGCAGTAAAATGGTAATCTGCAAAACCTTGTGTGACATGACATTGAATGGGAAGCAAATGCTTGCTGTTACACATTATATTAAAATTCTGTGGCATCAGTTAAAAATATCTGGAATTATACACAAAATGAATAAAAGAAGCTTAGCCCTATCCCTAGTAAATCCCTAGAACATAATGGATGCTGAGAGGTTACAGGGGTTTAAGCACTGACTGTACAACTTGCAAGAAAAGGCTCCATTGAGGGCTATCAGGAAAGCAGATAGTTTGTCTAAGTCAGTAAGACCCTGAGCTGCAAACAGGCACTGAACTATCTATTTTCTCTATTCTCTTACATCTCCATAAGCCATTAGATGCTTCTGAAAACAAAATAGTGGAATAAATTAGCCTCTGATCTCATTGATATCTATATATTGATATATATTCTTAACTGCACTGGAGGGAAAATGGGGGGGGACCAAGTAGTTTAGCAGTTAGGTAGTATTTCCACCATTCTACAGTGATATCTGGTATGTACTCAGAACAACAAAAGATTTTTCAACATAACCAAGTGTGGAGTAATTAATTTTCGATTCTTTTTCAGTCAATCCAATCCTTTACCCAACTTCTTGACCACAGCATTAGCATTTTCCTATTTATATAAAGAACTTCCTCTCTACTTTATCAGCTTGCTCAACCAGGATCACCACAACTCTCCAGAAACTCCTGTGTTGACAGAAAATGCCAAATACTTCAAAATTAAGGAAGCTCCACTGTTGAACCAATAGAAAGGCTCTTGAAAATTTATCTTCAGGCCAGGCTAGGCTTCTGCAAGCACATAAGGAATGAGAAATGATCCAAAACCTGCAAAAAGGTTGTCCTTGACTGCTACAGTCAGACTAGCCTTTACATCTGTAACTCACATTGAGGAGACTCTGGAAAGAATTAATTGTTCTGGAAGAAGCTGGATAAATCATGTTTTAAATTATTTTTGTGGGAAGGGAGCCCTTTAGTCTATTAACAAATGGCTTGCAAACTGACCCTGTATTCTATTTATGTATTAACTGAATAGTTTAATGCATTTCAGCTTTTTGTGAATTGTTCCAAAACAGTCTGTCAATGGTTACATGAGTCATAGGTCATTGTTTCTGAGAGCCGATTGGATGACTTGTAGATTTTAATAAGAAGACAAAATGTGAAAAATAGCACCCAGAGAATAAAGCACTTATAAAGGTCTGTGCCAAAAGATTAATCAATTATGGTGAACTGCTTTAGTTTTGAGAGTTACAGACTTTTATGCTGTCTGAGCACTCAAAGCACATGGGTGACATGACCTGCAAATAACAGTTACTGGATTCACCACTTCAGCTTGGACTGTTTCATACTCTACAGCCACATCTATTTTGTGTGATTTGGGTCAACACATAAAGCGTGTTTCTTACAAAACAAATTTTTCATTTACTCTAAGCTGTTAAAGGCAGACAGTAAATGCATGGCCTTGACCGCAGTTGATCCAAGCTGTTTCTCCCTGCTTCTCATTCAATGAAGAGCAGCTGCACAAGCAGGCTAAGTTTGAGAAACACAGAAGTCCTGCTGCAGAACCACAGTCCTGCATCTGCTGCCATGCTTCGGGTTTCCTTCTGACAAGCCCCAGAGGTACACACACACCACACAACAGGTGACTCGGCTCAGAAATCTCCCTCCCAGGGCCTGCTTTATGAAACCAGTGCAAACCAAACTACTCATTTTCATCCCAGCAGGGACAAAATAGCTCTTCAGGAGCCTCATCTCCTTTGCATTACCACATTGAGCTTGTTGTTGCCATACTTTCCCCATCCTTGCCAGCTTTGGTTCTTCCAGCCCTTGATACAGGATATGGTTTTGCAATTTTTAAAGTGACTGTTCCTTGGCGCAGTTGTGATGTCAGTGCAGGCAGTGAATTCCCTAGCCCATCTGCAAGCCCTGACACAGGCTGCCCTCAGGACCATGGCCCCTGCAAACACTTGCCACAGTTTGCCCCCGGGACTCTCCTATGAGCCATGTACCCACCTTGGAAGTTTGCAGCCATGGTACCCAAACCATTCTTCCTGTCAGCCCCTTTGACCCTATTCCTTCAGCATCCTACCATAACTGCTTTCTGTCCTTGTGCCAGGGCTTCAGCTTGGAGGTGGTTGTTATAAGCCTTTTCCTCTTGTACACAATGAGGACACTTTTCCAACAGGTTTTTCCCACTCTGCAGAAGGCTGCAGTCACTCAGTAGTTATTCAGGTTGACAACTACAATGGGGACATCTATGTTACACATAGATATCTATCTAATCACCAATGTCAGATGAGATGAAACCCTTCTGAGTCTCTAAACTCTTGAGTAAAAATGCGTTTCCTGAAAGTCAAAGCAAGCACAGAGTATATACAGCCTCAGGGCCCAGGGCTTTGTTCAGCATCACCAAAGCAATCCTTCATAAATCATTATCTTAAAAGCAGCAGCAATGGGATTTAAATCCTCATTTGAATGCTAAACATTCAGTTCCTTGGCTTAAATATTTGGTTCTTTGGCTTCTAAGCCATTAAAAAGCCTTTCTATTAACGTTTCCTTCACAATTTTTGAGGACCTATAAATTTGTTGGGGTTTAGTTTAATTTTAAAGTAACTGGATTCTCATGAAACTCTCCCTGGGACTTTTAAGGAAAACACCAAACATCGCAACAGCAATCAGTCTTGAGAAGCAGTTGCTCTGCCTTTCAGAGGCATTTAACTCTCACATAAATCACGGCATTTGAACTGATTCCTTGACTCACTACTAGTGATTCCAGAACAAAAACCAGAAATGTAGTTGAAATTTAGGCCAAATCCACCACAGACTGAAGGAAATGGTTGTGAGATCACTTGCACCGCAGTGAGGATCCCTGGGGCAGGCGGT
This sequence comes from Dryoscopus gambensis, assembly GCA_013389985.1. Lineage (NCBI taxonomy): Eukaryota > Metazoa > Chordata > Aves > Passeriformes > Malaconotidae > Dryoscopus > Dryoscopus gambensis. The sequence continues at coordinate 10,326 of WEIT01009002.1, forward strand.
GGGAAGGATGCTTGTAAGTGCAGTTAGAAACCAGGTCAGTTATACTGACTGTCAAATTTATCACTTTATTTATAACCATACCTAGACTAAATAGACTTTCGGTCTTTTAAGTTGATTTTTAGTACCTGTATTGTCAGGAGCTGAACTTGAAACATGGGGAAAGAAAATTGTCAGCACTTTCTGAAATAAGACTATTTTTGTAAAAAGCACAAGTAAACAACCTCATTAACTGTTCAGACCATTCATCTTGCACAAAATCATAGAATCATAAAATGGTTTGGGTTGGAAGGGACCTTAAAGATCATCTAGTTCCAAACCCCCTGCCATGGGCAGTGACACCTTTCACTAGACCAGGCTGCCCAGAGTCCATCCCGCCTGGCCTGGAAGTGATGGGGCATCCACAACATCTCTGGGCAACTTGTGCCTCACCACCATCCCAGTAAAGAATTTTTTCCTAATATCTAATCTAAACCTATTCTCTTTTAGTCTGCATCCATTCCCCCTTGTCCTGTAACTACATGCTCTTGTAAAATGCCCCTCTCCATATTTCTTGCAGGCTCCCTACAGGTACTAGAAGGCCACAATTAGGTCACACCTAAGTTATCTTTTCCAGGATGAACAAATCCAGTTCTCTCAGCCTTTCCTCATAGGAGAGGTGCTCCATCCCTGTAATCATTTTGGTGGCCCTCCCTAGGACTCCAACAGGTCAATGTCCTTCCTGTGCTGAGAACCCCAGAACTGAACACTGCAAGATCCTGGGCTCTTGTCAGATTCTTTCTAGTTGTGCATAAAACCCTTGGGACTAACCTCGCTTTTTGATGTGAAAAAGAAATCAAACACTGAGGAGGACTCTCCTCCAATCTCTTCCCATTCCATTTCACAAAGACTTCATATTTTTTATGTCATCCGGGATAAGTGTATTATCTGTGTGTGAAACAGATAATGCTGTGTGATTTTTTGTGTTCCTTGCTCTCAGAATATTGTGTGAGTCTATGAAACATGTGCACTGAAGTGATTTTAACTTTTAAAGGGCCTCTTATTTACAGCCATTAAGTCACCCAGCGTCTTAATGAAAAAGCAGATCACCTAATCCCTCAAACAGTTGATATTTAATTAGACAGCAGTTATCCACATCCATTAGATTGAGGGAGAATTTGGATGTCTATATTTGCAATCTGCCAAAGCAATCTGCTAGGTGCAAGAGCTGAAAGAAGGGGCTGACCTGACTTCCTGCTCTTCAGATCAAGACCTACCAACAGGTCAAAAAGACAAAACTTCAGAGCAAATTTGAAGGAATCTGTAGCTGCTCCTTAGAGCAGTTTGCCAGTGGTTTTGCATTGGCATAGAAAGATAAGGAAGCTACAGCTAACAGTGCAGATGCAGTACTCAGCTGAGTAGGCATAGTAGGCATACCTAAGGATAATATCACGGGGAAGTTATACTACTCGGAGGATTCCTAGATCAAATATATCACAGATCAGTACTCCTTGGGATTCATGGGACACAGACCGAAAGAGCTGAGGATATGTAAAGCCACTTTGGACCACCAGAATGGCTTTACAAGGACTTGTGATCACATCACTGTCTACTTCACCTTTGCTCTATATTTAAAGTAGAAGAAATGTGTGGCTTAGTTTAGCGACCTTTGTAGGAATGCTTGGAAATTTCCACGTTTTCTCCTTTAATCCATTTTACTATTGTACCTTTGTACGCATTTTTATTTAGATTTTTGTTTTATTTTTTGAGTCAACAGATCATATCCCTGGAGGTAGATTGCATAATTGTGAAATCATAGAGACCAGAGAAACAATCCCATAAGTACTCCCCAGGGCATAACCAACATGGAAATGGAAAAAAATATTCTCCCAAGGCTGGTGCCTCCCAGACAGTTATAGTCTTTAATGTTCTGTCAGCTTCTGTCTTGTACATAAACCATAAGACACATGGCCTCTTTGCATCATTATTTTGCAGCTGCTTTTATTGCTCCATCATTGACACTAGAACTGGAATAGCAGGCTGGAAGTAAAAACATTCACAGTTGCTGGAAACATGATGGTTGACCTGCCTTTCTCAGGTTCATAATTTTTCTGTATTCTGTAACTGGTCTTCAACCTGTTCAAAATTGTAAAGAAGTAAAAACTTCTCTGCCATGATGCGGGGAGAGCAGGAACAACTTGAATGGTGCCAAGGAGTTGGGTAATCTTTTGTTTTCAAAGGGATTTCACCTTTTTTATAGTGTGGTCCAATCTAACACAGGCATGAAAAAGGGGAGGGGGGCACCAGCCTAAAATGATGACTATGCCTCACCTAGGTCTCTTCCTCCCCCTCAACACATCCTATTTATTATGAGATTTTCCACGTACATAACAGGAACCAGCAGAATGACTCTGTCAAGGCTCCTTTGTCCTAAGTCTGTTGGTGGTGAACACGAAAGGGGCAATGAGAAGGCTCAGGTGGTGTAGGTCAAGTCAGGTCAGGTGAGCCATTAGAAATAAGCCTATAGTTTAGGAGAGTCTCTCCAGGCCCAAACACTGCTCAGACCTTGCTGGCCTTCTTCACCGCAGCATCTTTCTGCCATGCCTTGGGCTGGGGAGGGACATGAGGGAAGGTCAGTGCAGCAGGTGGCAGCCACCTCAGCAGGAGGGGCACCGTGGGAATTACTCTGGCTGCTGTGTAAAAATCCCTGAGACATAAACTCCTTTCTCCCAGCAGCAAAACACTTTTTCATTTAAAAAAAAAATAATTTGTTTGCATAATTTTTGACAAGCTAATTTTTTTTAATAATTCTACGAAGAATGATTTATTTCTTTTACTCCAGCTTTGGACTAGAACTGCACTTTTAGTTCATGTTTCTCTGGGCTTCTAATGGCTTTTGGCCATGTACTCCACAGTCAAAGTTGTAATGGTGACTATAAATACTTTTACTAACAGAGAATAATTTGGCTTCCCATGCCAGAAGCCAGAGTCTGCCCCTGAGGTACCTTTGCTAAGGTAAAACCCCTGCTCCCTTCCCACCCTGGGCTGATTGATTTCAAACCCTTCCCAAACACAAAGAAGGGGAGTTCTTTGATACATCACATCTATTTGCCACAGCGATCTGTCTTGTGACAAAGTAAACACAAGAAGATGTCAAAATGTCCTGCTTTCTCTGGTTAACATTATTCACAGTAGATATAGTGTTTATGTGAGGGGGTGAAGAGACTTTAAAGCAAAAGGTAAAATATAATCAAGGAAGGTTGGAAGGTTATTTAGATATATATCAGTTTAAGGCTTTTGATATAACATCATGATGTCAGCTTGGGTTAAGCTCTTCAGATTGAGACTGGATATAAGAGGGATAGTCCATCATGGAGAATGGGGTTTCCAGAGATCTGTAAGGTTAATCTAAATTATCCTGGAGATTAGCCCTGAGACAGCGAATGGTTCCACAAACATCACCACTGCTGTCCCAGGAAGCCATGTGATACCTTCAAACCTCAGTTAACATTTTCAAGGAGACTAATCCTCACTAGTGAGGAGAGGACATAATTTTATAGGTGAGGCTGTCACTCTCTCTTGAGGTGAGTTATGGGGCTGGGCTAGCAGTGGAACAGGAGCATACAAGTTACAGGTCAAATTCTTCAAAGGCTGTCAGCTCAAGCAAATCCACTCTGCAAATTTAAAGCTCTTCATTCTGAAGCGTCAAGCAATTTATTCTGTTTTAGAAGAGAAATAAGCTGTGACCCTGTTTCTTATATTTCTAGCTACTACCTTTGACTTATTATAGTCATCACTCAACTACTTTGTGAGAGGTATGTAGCATCAGTAACACGGAAAAGTTCCCAGAAAGCTTTTCAGTACTTACCCTGCATGTTGAAGAGAAAGATGCTAAAATGCCTGCTCTTTTGACTGCAGAAAGGGCAGATTGCTATCTGCAGAGATTTGCTACACAGATTTAATTCCAGGAGACTTTCTTAAAATTAACTTTGCATGCAGCTGCTGAACACAGGTATCCAAAAAATGACAGTGTCATGACTATAGGTAACATCTGTGTATGTCATTGCCCCCCTGGCATGTGCCTACAGTCCACCTGATACATATGGTTTTCTTAGTACAATATAAACATTGAGTTTTCACTTTTCATCCCTAACTTGCTTAATAAATTGCATAAGGAAAACCTGCATAGACTTCAGATTCCAGTTGTGCAAATATTTGCTTCAGTGCAATTTTAAGGGAACACAGCGGATTCCCATTCTTAGAAAGTAGATTTAAATGGAGCTGTGGACACAAATAGGCTTGTAATAAATTAGGAAAACTTGGAGTATGTAGGAAGTGAAAAGACATGGACGACATGAAATCATACGATGACTACAGCTAGATTTTAATTAAACATTCAAATAGTATCAGACTACTGGGTACTTTCAAAATCATGTTTCATTGATTATGAGCATTATCATGGTAGGAAAAATAACACTGAGTAAGAATTCAAATAAAAATAATGTGAAGTTATGAAAGGATTATGCAAATAAGGACCAGTGCAGATGCTCTGATTATTTCTAGTTAATTGTACTTTTAAAGTGGTGGAAGAGGAATAAACGATGCATTAAAATTCAGATCATTTTAAATTTAAAAATATTTAAAACCTCTCTGAAGCCAGTGGGGTTTTGTTTCAAATGCCTAGAACTGCAGAAAACTAGAGGCACATATAACAGTTTTCTGTTTCATTTAACTTTCTTGTTCAAAGTGGAAATGATGTGGGAATCAAGGAGTAGGGACATCTGTTTCTTACTGAAGCATCTGTGGGCATGTGCTGTCCTAACACTGTACCTTCTAAAATAATTTTTCCATAAGAGCATTTCACACTACTGGTATTCTGAGTTTAGGGAAGAAGAAAGGAGGTGACAGCCATGACCATTCAGGCAGGTTCACATTTGCATCTCTTTGTCCTTGTTACTAGACAACTCTAATTCTTCAACCCTTCAGCTGAAGCACCTGAAGTTTTGAAACGTGCAGATTTCCTTTCTTGTTTCTGTCGAGAACTGAAATTGTCAAATACCACAAAAAGACACAGTTGGTCACATTTTCAGCTCAGTTTTCGAGATTCAAAAAATGTGGACAAGTTGGACAATCTTCAAGTAACCACACAAACAGTTCAAAGCACAGAGGTAGATCCAAACCAAACCTAGAGCCTGGATATTAAAGTTCCCGCATTTCATTGACACTTGGGTTCAGATCCAAAAATCTCAGTGGGCCTCATTATGTACAAAGGGGTGAACCAAACCCATGCCCAAATCACCTTTCTTTTCTTCTTCCTCTTCAAGCTGTGAAGATGTTTGACTCTGAAACCAAGTACTGAGCATCATTTCTTATGTTGCTCTCCAATTGGGTGGTAGTTAACAGTCGAAGGTAAACATTGATCCTTTGAGGCTTGGCCAGCAATAAACCAAAGGTTTGAATAAATACTGTTGACTTAGCTATGATCTCATGAGACAGCATATCTGTGTCTGCTCCAAAGGCCAAAATATTTCAGATGGCAATATGAGCCACTTTATTTTTATCAGTGAATAGAGTGGCAGCAAGAAGTTCAGCACTTCTAGGCTTAGTTTTTGAGAAGTAACCAGTAATTTGGGGTTCTTAATATGAAACACCATATGCTTGATTTTTCAGAAAATGCTGAATATTTTGATTCTGAAAATTTGAATTGCCAGTCTTAAAATTGCCAGTCTTTTTTTTTTTTGCTTTAAAGTGTCAAGTAACAGTTTCCAGAAATATGAAAATGTTGCTGCAGTAGACATGATCTCTGTAAAAAATTGACAGTCTTCTGCTTTCTCACTTCTTTGTAGTGAGCATTGTCATAAGAGATGTCTACAGATTTCTTGAAAAACCCTTTGTTACATCAGTATTGTTAGATTCAGTCTGATGGGTGAGCAGCAGCATCAGCTGCTAAAGTATAAAATACATTAATAAAAAATAATCAGCTTCATAGGATCACAGACTTGTTTGGGTCAGAAGGGACCTTAAAGATCACCTGGTTCAAACCCTCTCCCATGGGCAGGGATACCTTCCAGTACACCAGGCTGCCCAGAGTCCATCCAAGCTGGCCTTAAACACTGCCACGGATGGGGCACCCACATCTTCTCTGGACAACTTTTTCCCGTGCCTCCCCCTGCTCGGAGTGAAGAATTTCTTCCCAACATNGGCCGCGGTGGGAGGGCAGAGCGGGACTCTGCACCGTCCCTGCTCTGCTGCAGGGCCAGCAGCCCCGCCGCCGCTGGTTCGGGTGTAAAGAACATGGGGGAAACCCAGGGCAGCCTCCGGCCTCCGAGGGGAAATGGGTAAGAGCAAATCGGCAGGACCAGGACAGAAGCTAAGATAGTGCTGGTTTATGAACTGAGGGTCCCACTGACCAACAGGGCTGAATTTACAGATTTTAACCACAAAATGAGGTCAATACCTGGGTTTATATGCTTTTGTGAATTATATGCTCTGCATAAAGTAAAGAGGAGATGTCTTTAATTTCAGTGTTGATCGATTTACAGTTTTCATCTTTTGTTATTTTATGCTCCCCTTGTTTCAGTGCTGCAAGCAGTTAGACTGCCCTTCTCTTATCACCACTCCATGAGGCCAGACAGTACCTTCAGAAATACACCGTAACCAAAAAAACAAGTGATTATTACCCAATGAAAGAAGAAAATCTAAAAAGTTCCCGTATTTCTTCTGACATTATTCTCCAGCAAATAGAAGGCTGTAAGAAAGGCTTTCCTGTGCTTCAGCTGATGATCAACTAACTTGGATTTCAGCAAATAAGAGTCATAAACATTTTGGGTTAAAAGGGACCACAGAGATCATCTAATTCCAAACTCCAGGCCATGGGCAGGGACACCTTCCACTAAACCAAGCTGCCCAGAGCCCTATCCAACGTGGTCTTGAACATTTCCAGGGCTGGGGCATCCACAGCTTCTCTGGGCAACCTGTTCCAGTGCCTCACCACCCCCACAGTAAAGAATTTTTTTCTAACATCTTATCTAAACCTGCCCTCTTCTAGTTTGAAGCCATTCCCCATTTTTCCTGTCACTACATGCTCTTGTAAATAATCTCTCTCAGAAATAAGAAGACACTTAGTGTAGACATTATTTAGTGATATTTAGAACTAATGATCACTCTTTATTCATCAGAAAACAATGTTGGTCCTCAACCACATATTTATCCGCAGTGGAGCCCTGTTGCTGTCTGTATCCATGTCACTCCTTTGGCAGTGGTGAACTACAGCTTTCTTCTGAAGGTGTTCATTTCAAGTGTGGGAAAAAACTGACTCAGTCCTTGATGTTACAAGTGAGGATATTATAGATCTCACTTAAACAGTTAACAAAGAATCAGATGCCTTTTTTTTTTTTTTTNTAACCATTGCAGGCCTCTCTGGGAATGCCTGCCTAGAAATAAAGTCCTTCAGGAGAAAAAGATAAGTGAATCTTGATAGGATTTTAAAATTATTTTTACCCTTACTTTTTTTCAGGGGCGGGGGGGGCCTGCATGTTCTTAGCCATAACTATTTGTGCTGGTTATAAATACATATGATCACCTATCCATGGACTAACCCAATCAGGAAATACTTTTATGGATTCTTTGCAGCACCAGAAAATTACAATATCATACCTGAAATAAATTCTGTGCAAAAAGCTTCATAAAAGAGTTAGTTAGGGCTTTAAAAATCATCTGGATTTGGTATGAAATCTAAAATTGTTTTGTGTTTTCTCTGGTCATTATAGTTATAGCCGGTCTCATAGACTCTCCAGAGGAAAACCAGCCACTAGAATCTGTTCTGGTAACAGTCACAGAGGGATGAGAAAAATGGTTACATGCTCATTTGTGTTTTCACTTGAGAGGATGGAATATGGCATTAATAATTTTTGGTATTTCATATGTTGCTGATATTGCACTGTCAGTCTATACTAAATAAGTCAGGCACAGTTCAAAGAGAGATCAATATTTTCATTGTGTGACTGGTTGAGTTAGAATTGTCAAGTGTGCCGGGGCACTGGTAGGTGACCAGGCTTTCCTTTTGTTCTTTTGCTGAAGAATAGCTTTGGGACACTGATCATAGAGAATTTCAGAGATAAAGTGTTATTTTTCATATTTTTCAGGTGAGAAAGATTTTCCAAAAGTCCTTCTCCTTTCCGCATTGCAGCACTTCATCTCTTCCCCAGTAAATTTCCCTGCTCCCTTGGACTCCTTCCAGTCAATTTAAGCCACCACCATCATGACAGCCTTTTTCTTTGTGGCATCAAAAGCCATGACAGCAGATGGAGTGCCTGGGATATACTTATTCCTATTTGGTATGTTCCTCTTACCTCTTCCTTGCTGACTCTGCTGGACAACCTCAGATGCTGGTGTGAGACAGCGACCTGAATTGTCCTCAGTCTGTTCATTCCCAGTTTCTCTCCCCAGCCCAGCGCACCCTGCTGGGGAATAGCAATGCTGTGGCAGTGGCCACAACCACTCCCTCCACAGCTCTACGTGGGACACCTTCCAAGCCACTGTCATAAAGCCAGGGTCACCCCAGAGGGAATGCCATTTGCTGCATGTGCAAAGTTAGGAAGATGCATAACATTTTGTAAGGCAGAAGCCTAGGAAGGAATTTGAAAGAAAAAATGTGGGCAAGGGATCAGGAATTGCTATTTGAGATATTTTACAACTTGAAAACAAAGAAGCTTAGATAATAACCAGTGCCAAGCTGAATGCCCTTTCTAAATTACCAGGATAGTGTAGGTCCCCACCACTAATACCGTCCTTTCCACTCTGTTCCCTCCCACTCCACATATGCACATATAGATACCTCATATAAAATCATACACATGAAATACCACCTGATTTCAACTATGGCCTCTGTTAAGAAGGGTCTTCCACAGAAATGCTGAAGACCTGGTGCTCTGTAATTTTGAAAGAGTACAAGCTCCAAAGCACTATGTTACAAGAGCAAGTCGCTTTGCCCTGGAATAATGTTACGAACTTGATAGCCCATCCAGAAATGAGACCGCAGTGAAATGAGGTGATGCTTTGTTTATGTGAAAGAATATTTGTACTAGAGACCAATTTTTTGTATGTGTATAATCAGTCCTAATAGATCATTATCAAACTAAAGTAAACCTCTTTAATGCTCAATTTGTGCGTGTGTAAATGAAGCTCTGCAGAAAGGCCTCAGGACAGAATGAAGTTTATGAGATTGTAAATGAGCTCTATTTATAAAACTGTTTGGAAATGAAACAAAGGGTTGTTTATCGCTTGTTCTACGCAAACCATCATCCCTAACAAGCATCCTGGGACACCATACATTTGGGATTTTTTAGTTCAGAAGGATGAAAATATACAATTCTTATGTTTCAAGACAAACAGACCCTTTTCTAGCAAATAGTCTGATTTTAAAATATACTGGAATAGAATATGCTGTAAGTGTAAAAAACAGTGGATCAAGTTCAGTTTGTGTCAGGAAGTAAAATGTTGGTGAAAAAATCCATATTGTGTTTTAACAGTCCTGATTTGTGCTCCCCTTTTTTTTTAGGACATAATGTTTCATGGACATTAGAAATTACTGGAACTGTTAGTTCCCTTGCACTAAAATATTATATATTTATTACTCCTTGTCCTTGTGCATGTATGTAATTGCTTTACAGATAATTTATGTCATAAATTAACTATCTGAAGACCAGAGATTCATTTTAGAATTACAATAGAAGTGTGCTACGGTCACTGTTACCTTTGAGTTTTTTATACAGAGTGAATCATACAATACTCAAAATAAAGTAATTGTACTGGACCTTTATTTGTGATCTTGAGAAGCAGTGTGCAGACCCTTCCTGGCACTTATCTCCCTTTTCGTGACCCATTCTTTCAAGCCTAGGAAATTGCTTTTTAGATTACTTCATATTCATAAGATGAGACTCTCTACAGTGCCTCTATTATAGCAGGATCTGCTGATGAAAACTATCCAAATAAGTCATTCTGGTGATTTGTTTTTAGAGTTTGCACCTGTTGAACTGTTGGCAAAAATTCCATTAAGATTCAAAATAGAAAAAAATGTATGTCACAGATGTAGGTTGTTGGGGTTGGAACAGAGAATACTGCTCTTTACACTCCAAAAGTTTACCCCAAGCTAAATGAAGTATTCTTTAGCCTCCTATTTAATTTTCACAGATCCGTTTTTATAGGAGGCATGGTCTATGGAAAGATCTTTAAAATATAAGTATGCATCTATACATATTAAAACACATGTACATACGTACCAATATGAAGAGCTTGAATCATAGGTTACAATGGTTGAAAATGTCTATTTTTCTTTCTCTTCAATGAACAGAGCACAGTTTATGAAGAGGAAATATTAATTTATCTATATTTACTACAAGTGAATCATCCAAAAATGTTGTTTCAACCAGTGTTAAATTCAGGAACTTTCTTCAGAGAAATGCAGATTTAACAGCGAGTGTTCAGCAAAACTCATTGAAGAGGGCTGTCCCACAGCCAGAGCTTAAAGCCTCATTTGTGAACACTGCCAATGCTCAGGACTTCCCCTGCTGCCCCAACCAAAATGTCAGGACTTTTCACCTGGGATTTCTCCCACAAGTGCTCAGTAGCTGCCTGGATCCAGAAGCAAGATCTTGCAGGCAGGAGCAATGTCCTGATAGTTTCTTGTGCATACGGTTTAAAATATTTCCTCAGACAAACTGAACATGAAGAAATAGACTTGTTGCAGGACAAATTCAGATTTCCATATATCCTAAAAATGATATTTTTTTTCACTTTAGCAAACGAAAGCCCTTCAGTACAAGCAGAATTCATTTTTCTTTTAAAAAAATAAAAGCTTTTCACCTGGATTGGTAAATGACATCTCATGTCTGAAAAATGCACATTCTGGCTTAGGAAAGCAAGTTTTTTTCCTTTCAATAGCTGGCATGTTCTGACACGCAAACAGCTTGAGCTAATACTTAATTAGGTAAATAGAATATTAGTGTTGGAGCAAGAGAGGCTGGTCAAGCATTCCTGACTCAAGACAACCTCTTAGACACTCTGACCAGAAAGGAAATACTTCTAAATGTGGGTAAATGCAAAATGAGATGTTGTATATGCAATATTATTTATTGTTCTATTTGAAGTTTGGATAGCAATTGCAAAACGTGTGTGTGTACATATGCATGTACTTAAAATAAACAGTTAATGAAATCGGGATACAAATGCTGCTGATGATCTTCTTATATATATGTATATATATACATATAATGGGAGAAGCCAAAGCACAGTCCTCAGGTTTTCCAGACCTGGATCAAGATCCAAATGTTGTGGCTCATGCCCACCCCTACTTCTTTTCAAGGAACTCATTCATCAGGGGTGTGGACATTTCCCTGGACTTTCTTTTAGCTGCCAGAAATTTTTTGGCATTTTGTAATAAGACTAATTGCAGTGCATGTGAGCTCCAAGGAATGAAGACACTTCTCTGCTTTAAAATTAGTAGCTGTGTCTGCCAAAGTGACATGCAGAAATATTCTGGAGGGCAGATAGAAAGCTCAATGAGAGTTTCCAAGGCCACACAACAGAGTGATGACTTTTTCAACTTAGCAAATACTGTTTTCCAAAATACTTGTCTTCTTTTTATTCCTGTGGGGTGCTGCAGTAAAAAGAATTAGAGTGAGCAATTCTTGGACTTAACCACTTGATTTCCTAGAATTCTGATGAGCTTTCATCTCTCTCTTACTGAACAGCACGTCTTTTCTTCACTGTTTTGAATATTGGCTCCTTGGCTAATAAAATTTTACAAGTGATTTTTGAAAACAAACAATACTATATTATCCCTTTTTTCCAACTCATGAAATAAATATTCCATCAAAGAGACTTTTATGTTTCACAGTGGCAGTTCTCAAATGACCAGCATGGTATCATGTTCAAAACAGGGCACGGTCCATTTTTACAGTAGATTTACTCAATCACAGTTACTAATCGGATTAGTACTGCTTTTATGTCTGACAAATTTTTTAAAGTTGGGGGTCATTAAAGCCCTTGCACATATAGAGAGCCTGTTGTGCTGGGCTGTGTTTTCCAGTTAACCATTTCTGCTGTGAAACAAATCAAACTTTTTTTTTAAATAATGCACATAGAAAGAAGCGAAGTTGCTCTTTTAGGCTGCAGTGCCACTGAGCATTTAAATCCATTAGAAAGCACATGCTTACATATGGGGTTAAGAAAGAACATCAGTTTGAAAGGCAGAAGAGGGTGAGTGCTAGGGAAGGACTCATTCATGCTACTACTGAAAAGAAAAACCTTTCCTTGCACTTTGCTCTTCCAACTCAACCACACACAAGAACTAACCCTTACCATCTGAATCGCAGCTTTTGATATTATTCCTTCACAGTTCCTGTCAAAAACTCCAACAAAAAATATTAGGATTAGAATTAGCTGTCATGATCTTGAAAGCAGATTCTCTAAGAAGAAGAAACTATATGTACCACCAACGGGAGAATTTGGCCACCAAAAGACTAGGGTTTGCTCAAGAGGCTGAGCCCCAGTGACATCAGAGGGCTATTCCAGTTCTTGCAGAAGAATAATACAGGCCTTGTTTGGATGCTAGGTGTGCATCTCCTACTCACTCCAGCTGGTCCTATGAATCGCATTGGAAAACAACTACAGAACTTTTACTCATAAAACTATAGGAAAGTCTAATATCCTTTACCAGACAGTTGGCATAAAGCTCAAGCAGAATTAGACCTGTGTCAAAAAGAAAGCAGAGAAAGCAGACAGTAACATGTAGAAAATGAAGCCTGAACTTTGATTTCTTCTGGAAACTCCTCCCCGGAGCTGGAGACAGGAGCAGAGAGCATGCAATATCCTTTCCAATACTTTGTGCAGCATTAAAATGATAGTAGTAGTTCTGACTGGCTCATTGCTGAACAGGCAGAAATGGAATGCAAAATTGGTAAAAAGCATACTAAATATTCCAGGTGTCATACAGCACCAACAGCAATGAACAGTGCCTGTCTTAGATTGGAAGTCAAATTGATTTCAGTTTTGAAAGACTGCCAAAAGGCTACCACAGGAGCCGATATCTGCAAATGCTTCCACTGCTGCCTCCCCCAAATGCATGCAAACAACCACCTTTCATATGGTCATTGGAACAGTTTAGTAAGTCTGCAAGGTATAAGCAAAGATTAGATTTCTTAAGGGAACTTTTTTCTTAAAGAAAAATAAGGTATTTCATTTTTTTAACGTTAATCAATTATGACAGAATGATTCCAGTAGAAACAGATGCACTAGAATAGAAAATAACTAAACCAAAAATTGAATGAAATATAGTCTATGTTTACACATGCTCTCTATAAATATTAACATCATGAGAAAGTCAGTGGGTTAGCATCAGCCAAGCTAAGTCAGGAAATGATCAATTTAAGTTTACACACCATAGCTTAGACTCTGTCCCCTGGGTACATGCACTGCTGTGAGATCTCTGATATGATATCATATGTCATTTTCCAAACCATGAAGTTTCTCATATCAAATACATATACGATGGAGCCTTTCTGCCTGTGTGTCAATTCTTCTTTGTAAGGGAAAAACAAAATAAAGATAAAACCTAAAACTGAGGTCTCCTTTGCAAGATTGCAAAGCTCTGTTGATCTGTAGAGTAACAATAGCATTTATATAAATATAAATTTAGTTTGCTGTTCATTAACAGCTATTAGCTAGCCTGCAGAAGAGATTATTAATGTAATTATGTGTCCCTTTTATGGTCGTGGTTCATGTCTTCTCAGTGGAAAGCAGGAGAGGAATTTTTCATTTGTTCTACCCTGAATCATTAATTCCTCAAGAGTTCAGAGCTGAACACCATCTGATACCTACAGAGATTGTGCAACTATTACTAATTCCATAGCACTTCACAAATTAGTACAAATAAACTGTACAGAGCAACACACTAACAGCTATACCTTCAAAGAAGTAATAATGTCTATTAACATGAGGCTGCTATTCTGAAGAGACTGTAAAATGCTGTATAAATTTTGAATATTATGTGCCATAAGGTCATATAAAGCTTTTCAGCAAAATTAAAGCTCAATGACATTTTGCCATTTACAAGCAAAGGTAATGATTGAATGAATAGATGATCCCAATTAGAAAAAAATACTGACTTCTGGCAGTGGCACAGCAGGTCTTCCAAAGGCTACTACTGAGCAGGTTGCCAAACACATGAACAAAACTTTCTGAATCAATAAGTTTGTTTTAAAGGAAAGCTTACAAAATACTAACTTGATCTCTGTTGTGTTTTGTTGGTACAAATTCTTCCACATCTTAAATCCCTTTTAAGGCCCCATGTGAGAACACCAGCACCACTGCATGCTGTAATTAGAGGGGCAACGTGACCCAAATAAATAATAATTCCTTAAACCAGGGCATGCTGAGTAGTACTGATTGTAATCCTGAAGACTGGGGAGCTCTTATTTAGGGGCACAAGGAATAGGTTTCAGACAGAAAGTCACCAGAATTTAACTGTCTACTGTGAGCCAAGGTCATCTTAAACTTTCAGAGTAATCAATGGAGACCTAGTCAATACAGTCAGTGATGCCAGGAGAGAATTTCACCTTATCCTAAGATAAATAAACAAGAGAGGCATTCACTCTCCTAAAGAGAGGTGTTGAGAGCTGTTTGAGATGCTCTAGGATCCTTGGGACAGAACCAAGGGAGGCTGGGCCCAAGACCTACAGAAAATCTTTGCCCTTGAAGAGCAGCAGATGGTAGTCAGGTGAAATATCCTGGAGCATCAAAAATGACAGTAGACATACATGATTAGGCAAGGGAATCCCATCTGCACTGGACAGTGTGTTGAAGAGCTCCCTACGGAGTTCTAAGGTTGTGGACTAGACAACTAGTGTACACATGCATTTGCTGCTAAATTTAAGTAGACACCTAAATCCCATGCATTGTGTCAGTTCTGTAGTTCCTAGCTAAAATATGGATGTCCACATAATTTTGACTGCCTTAGTAAACTCATTGAGAGCAGAGAAGAATAGAATCTTAGGAAAAATTATTTGCCAAACACTGAACAATGAGGATCCTCAGAGAAGAAAAATACTGAAAGCATTAACTTAAGCATTTCATGTGTTTAAACTCTTGGCACCTTACTAATCACACTGACCTGGTTTATTCATTCTTCTCAAGCAAAGATAAACAAACAGAAATCCCTAGTTCTATGACAAGAAGACACTAACAGTATTCATCCATTTCCAGAAACACGAGGGGTAAAAGTACTGGCAGTAAAATTTTACTATGAAAATGGTCAAACAATTTGGGCATAAAGAATTATCCCGGGAAGGACTTCACTTCTGATTCATCTGTTAGGTTGTCTTTAACTCAGAGCAAGCCCTACAGTAGCACAACACTTTTCCATCAGCAGGTCAGGAGGAAAGGCATATTTCATGCACACATCACTGACCCAGACCTCTGGCCAAAAGGGAGTGATATTGATGCACTCTGGAGCAGGTTTATCTGACTCTTAATCTGAAAGGCATTAGCCTGACACAAGGGTCAAAGTAGGGAGTATAAAATGCACTGATATAAGAGGGATGTCTGTGATTTCCAGAAAAGGCTTGGAAAAAGAGAGTCTGTGGCATTTCCTCTAATTATTTTTATTACCGCGTTGGACTTCAAAACAGCAGCTCAGGAAAGGAAACAGTGAGGTAAAGTCTTGACCCAACTGAAATCAACTGGAATTTTATTACTGACCTCAGCAGGACAAAACTTGACCTTTTTTTAAGTTTAAAAGAGTGCCTGCTTGTTTTGAGCATATAAATATCATAAGATGGGCAGGGATTAGTCAGTGAGACTGAGAAAGCTCCCTCTGACGTCCTGTACAAAGCAGAGGTTGTCAAACCAAACACGTTGGCTTAGCTTGCTCCTGCTGGATATGTTTTCCTAGACTCTCTCGAGGCCCTGGCTGAACAAACTGGCTTCCATTGCCCGGAGCAGCCTCACCTAGGACACACACACATCCCTTCTGCCCATGGCCTCAGGAGCACATTTAAGTTTGGCTGTGTGTTTTTCTGAATAGATACCAGGTCTGTGTGGTAGGAATCTTTCTCTCCAACTCTAAGTGTAGCTCCTGCGTGGACATCAGACCTGGGCAATAGCCTAGGTTTTGCTCCTGACTAGTGTCACTGGCTAAATCACTAAATCATCATTTTGGCTTGTCAGGGACTATCAATTGAAACCTAGAAGCAGGACCCTATTCCTGCCCTGTTTTCTAAGGAGAGCAAGAGTATTCACTACTGTTCCTCTGCTGTTCTCTTTAATTTCTGTCTCCCTAATAAGATACCGAGAAAGTTAGATTCAGTGATTGGAAGTGAAACATTCAAAATGCTGTGCTTCCCATTTGGTTTATGTTTTGTCGTTTTTACACTGGTAAGTGGTTACTTGTTGATTCTTTCTGTTTTGCTTTTTTATCTCATTCTTTTACTCAGTGCTTGGATTTAAACGTAAGAGACACAGTTTCTTCTTTGGGCTCAGATGTTTATTATTTCTTATCTATGCTACAGCTGCACAGCCTGTGCTCCTTAGTTAACAAGGTGGAAAATGGCTGCTGATGAGTTCTTCCAAGGTCTTTTGAAGGCCAAGCTATCCAATTATATAATACCAACAAAATTATTTTTACTTATAACCCACTAATCTACTAACCTGACCTCTGCATTGTGGTCTTTTCTGTCCAGTCATAAACTTGCTCAAACTTGTAAAGAAGAAGAAAGAAGAAGAAGAAAGAAGAAGTACTAACCACCACCCTAATTCCTCCATCTTGTAACCTGTATATATATTAGTATATCCCAAAACCTAAAATTCTACACCTTCACCCAGTGATCTAATATACTTCTATTAATTACACACTAACAATCTCAGTGCTATCACATAACTTTGGAAGCTTTTTCCAGGGCCTCAGTGTTAGCATTTGGAAAACATATAACCACACAAGGCAATTATATGCAGGTGCTTTATTAGAAGCACGTGGGGCACAGGGGCAGTAAGGACCCAAATCTTGTGCGCGCGGGTACACAGAAGCTGGTGATTTTTGTATCCTTACATTATGCATATTCATGGTTCATGTTAATTAACACACACACCTAACTATCAGGTCCCCGATCTCGGTTACTAACACAAAATCACACCCCCCCCCAACTTTCCTGATCTAGGTTTCTACTTGATTCATTTAAAACAATCCCGTTGATTATCACCTAGGCTTGGGTCACACTCGATTCATTTAAGAGAATAATATAGCTCTGGCTATAGTAAGCTAACATTCCGTTCTCAAAGCTATTCCCCTTCTAACTACCACCACCACCCCTGGATACCCGCTTGCTGTTTTGAAATCATTTTAAAAATCATCTTAACCCTATACTATCATCAGGTCAAATGCAGTGCACTTATTGAGAATCAGTGCTTGTCAGCTCTGAGAGATTAAAATTCTCAGAATCCAGGGTTCCAACAGTTACTCATCTGTCTTTAAGGTAGCTAATGAATGTATCCTTACTGAATTCTTATTAAAATGTGGATCTCTGAATATAGGCAAGGGAATCCCATCTGCACTGGACGGTGAGTTGAAGAGCTCCCTACGGAGTTCTAAGGTTGTGGACTAGACAACTAGTGTACACATGCATTCACTTGTAACACTGCAATACTGACAACATTTCAAAGATTCTGAAGAACTGCCCAAATGGCAGATTCCAGGGGTTCATAATCGGTGTCACAGCATCTACTTGGAGGCCTGTCACGAGTGGTATGCTTCAAAGTTCAAATCCGGGCCCAATATTGTTTCACTTATTCATCAGTGACTTGGATGAAGGGGCAGATGTCTCCTCAGCAAGTTACCTGACCACAAAGCTGGGCGCAGTGGCCGATACCCCAGAGTGCTGTGAAGCCCTTCTGAAGGATGTCGACCGGGAGAAGAGATGAGAAGAGCAATCTGAAATTCAACAAAAGCAAATGCAGGGCCCTGGACCCGGGGAATAACAATCCCCTGCACCAGCACAGGCTGATCTGATGGGAAGCAGCTCTGCAGAGAAGGACCTACGGGTCCTGGTAAAAAACAAGCTGGTGTGCTGGTGGACAACAAGCTGTCCAAGAGCCAGCAGTGAGTGTGCCTTTGTGGCCAAAAAGACCAAGAGGATCCTGCTGTATGTTAGGAAGAACATTCCCAGCAAATCGAGGGAGGTGATCCTGCTCGTCTATTCAGCCCTGGTGAGGCTGCATCTGGAGTGCTGTGTCCAGTTCTGGGCTCCTCAGACTAGAGGGACAGGGAGCTCCTGGAGCTGGTCCAGCAGAGGCCTGCAAAGACGATTAAGGGACTGGAGCATCTCTCTTATGAGGAATTGCTGCAAGGGATGGGCCCGTTCAGCCTCAAGAAGANAGTGTGCCTTTGTGGCCAAAAAGACCAAGAGGATCCTGCTGTATGTTAGGAAGAACATTCCCAGCAAATCGAGGGAGGTGATCCTGCTCGTCTATTCAGCCCTGGTGAGGCTGCATCTGGAGTGCTGTGTCCAGTTCTGGGCTCCTCAGACTAGAGGGACAGGGAGCTCCTGGAGCTGGTCCAGCAGAGGCCTGCAAAGACGATTAAGGGACTGGAGCATCTCTCTTATGAGGAATTGCTGCAAGGGATGGGCCCGTTCAGCCTCAAGAAGAGAAGACTGAGAGGGAACTTCATCAACGTACTCAAGTGTCTGAAGGGAGAGTGTCAAGAGGCTGGATCCAAGCTCTTCTTGGTGGTGCCAAGCAATAGCACAAGAGGTAACAGGCAGAAACTGATGCACAGGAAGTTCACTGGAACAGGTTGCCCAGAGAGGTTGTCAGTCTCCCTCACTGGAGATATTCAAGAAACATCTGGTTGTGTTCCTGTACCTTGTGTTCTAGGATGACCCTGCTTGAGCAGGGAGGTTGGACTGGACAACCCACTGTTGACCCTTCCAACCTTATGCATTCTGTGATTCTGTGATGACAAATTTCAGTAGCCTCATTATATGGGAAACTCCCTGCCAGTGCTAGAGCTTCACCTCCAGGTCCTGTTCTTCCATTCCCAGTATTTGCAATAGACTGGAGGTAAGCATCTTTTAGACTTGTGGTGAAGAATTGGGACACGTTTGTGATAAAAATGTGCCTATATTTAATAGCCCTCAAATAATTTCTGTTCTGTGAGGTTTTGTTTGTTTGTTCCCCACCCCTCATCCCTGTCCCCACAGTGGCTGAGTAAGCTCACATAATCTCTTAACATCTGCTATACCTATGGCAAGAACTTTCATAACATGTTTGTCTTTCCTTTTGTTTTAAAAGTGGCACATCTCTTTTATTTGATGTTCCCTTGTTATATCACTACAGGTAAGTAAATAGGGAGTGACTATTTCCTTTTCTTTTCTAATTTTGTAGACCTGTAATATATCACCTTTCAGTTCCCTCTAGTCTGAAGAATTTTGATACAACTTGTTCTTTTCTGTGAAAGTTGTGAAATAGCTTTGATCATGCTTGTCTCTCTATAGAATCTTTTGTAATCATTCTTTTACTGAGATGGGGAAATAAGAACTGCATTCAGTATTTGAGGTCAGCACATTGTGAAATCGTAGAATGGTGCAGTACTGCTGCAAAAACAAGCCCTTCATGAAAGTGTTGAGAAAAAAATTTTATCTCAGTTTGGAGTTCAGCTGCAGCTTTTCTAGCTCAAAGAGAGGTCAGGCCTACTTAAATTATTATCCCATTCAATCAAACATCTGTTCAACCCTTGATCTGTTAGACCAAGTCTTGGGTAATAGAGGATTGAAAGATTTCTCTAATAATCCAGAGATTGCTGAATAATCCTAGGATAATTATAATTCTTCAGGTAAATCCAAACCCTCAACCTGTGTTTATGTACCTAACCTTCACTGCTTAGCTGCAGATGTGTTTAAGCCCATGAGTTAAATACCTCACTAGAACTTCTCTGGTAGTTTGCAAGATCCACTGAAGTTCTTGCCTAGGGGAACTGGAACAATTTAACTACAGAATCAAAACAAGAAAGCTAAAAATTCCTTATCCCAGCTCTAACTAATATAAGTAACACCGATGCCCCTTTTTCCATATGGCAACTTTTCAAAAAAAAAAATGTAATGTTCACGTTTCTGCTACCTGCCCTTTTTTGGGCAGACACCACTTAAATTAATAGCCTGACTTGATAGGACAGGGTGGATTGAAAATATGCCATTACCTGCGTTGTAAATTTTTGTGGATAAAAGGCGAAATTCTACCGCTGGCACTGTTAACCTCTCATCTTTGTAAGCCAAGAGAAAAAGAAAACCCTGATAGTTAGAGGGGGAGTAGAGAGAGAATGGAGTCATACAAAATGTTGCTTAAAAAGTTTAGTATCTGAAATTATTTTTGTCCCTCACATTCCTTTCTTTATTAAACACTCAGAGAATTAAATCTCAGAAATGGAGAATGCTTTCTTCACAAACCAACCTTCTGACATTATTACCGTGCAAGGAAATCACCATGCCAATGTCCTGATGCCTATTTGTAAAACTACAGTCTTTTTAGCGATTCTGCTAAGAACGTGTTTCTAATGTAAACTGTTTTCAGATTAAAATAGTGCCTAGATAAAGAGAATCAACTGCTTGATTAATGCTAGAACTGCTGGTTAATAGTTTATGCATGAGGGAGATTAGTTGGCAGGCAACAGACCGAGGATGTCAAGGAAGGATTAGGAAAATGATAAGCAGCCCCCACACTTACAGTTGCTTATGCACTGAACAATACTGCCCCTCCTAGCAGAGCAACAACCATCTGTTTTCATTATATGTGTGTGTGTGTGTGTGTGTGTATGAATATTTTGTGTTGCTTTTTGCTATTTTTGTTGGTATCATGTTTGCTCTGTTTGTTACACCAGAAGACATCATTGGCAGAGTTACTCTTTTTGCAGTTAGCTATATTGCCTAGAGTACAAAAGGTAAAACACTTAGGATGAAATAAATGCAGATTGTACAGACATATAAACCAGGCTATAGCAACACAGATTTAAGTGAAAAAGAAGAGAGGTCAGTGACTCTGGAGTGCTGGACTTACTGACCAAAACCAGACCATGCGCGTGGATCAGTGAAACATCATGGGAATACTTTGGCTGAAGACCAGAGGCCTTTATTCACTCGCAGACAGCACCACATCCGCATTAAAAAATTTCTGGGCCCAAGGTGCTCACTAAGCAGCTCGATTGGAGTACACTAATGCCTCCCTTCAGAGGGGTTTAGAGGCAGTCCTCAGGTCCCTGCCTTGGCAGCATGGTCAGTCTGCAGCTCGTGTGGACACCTGCAAACATGGACAGTGTGACTATTCAACCTCACTCTGTGGGAAGTTAGGGAAATAGCAATATCAGGATGGGTCATGTGGAAGAGCAACAGCATCTAGGCTGAGATTTCTCACAAACCATATAAATGAGGAAGACTACATCAGGCTTTTCTATTAATATTTAGGTCTTGAAAGCCTTGTTAAAGCTACAGCTCTTTGTGGCAGTTGGGTTCCTGTTATGTTTCCCAGTTTCACCTGGAAATGCTAAGTACTGTGGCCTGCTCATTTGTCACAATGTTACTTCAGGATCTGGGTGCTTTTCTTGGTGTCAAACTGTGACTGTTTTTTCTCAATACTCACAAAGATTTCCAAGACAGCAACACTGCTGAATGTTGTAACATGACTGCATGTAGGGAATTTTCACAACAACCCAGATGCCTCCAGCTGTCCCTGCTTCAGTAGGAGGGTTGGACCATATGATTTTCAGAGGTCCCTTCCAGCCTCAGCTCTTCCATGATTGTGACACAGCTGGATAGAAAGAGAAGAAGCAATAAGTTGTTGCGGTATGTAGTTTCTTGCGATGATATGGCAAGCCGCAGACCTTCCTGGAGAGCGCAGCGGGGCTGCCTGCCCCACGCTGCTCCGTCTGGCTGTCAGCTCCACAACATGGTGGCAATAAAGGAGGTGAGAAGGCTCCCCGCATGGGGACCTCAGAAGATCTTTATTCACGTGGTCACATGCTGATTCCCCAAGGCAGAGAGGGAGCACATGGCATGGGCCTGGGGTTTTATATGGGGATGAGAGAGGCAAAGAGAGCACATGGACTAATGGTTTCAGGGCATAGGGGAAGTACATGGGCGGAGTTGGGGTATTGGACCAACAGGGAGAACCCGAGGAAGTGGTCAGGACTAGGGGCGGGAAAGGGAAAACAATGTGGGAAGGGCAGGCAAAGGAGTGAGGAAATACAATACTACAATAAGTGAGTAACAAAATTATGTCAGGGCTAGAAGTACCACAGTGGCTTTGGCACAGGCATTGGAGGATGGAGAAATCACATGAAGGAGCAGTACAAGACCTGGGAGAATGACGATAAGTGCACAGAAGCAGTAAAGTGGATTAAATGGGAGATCAACAGACTGACATAGGCAGGATGAGTGGAAAAGACACTGGAAAAAAGTTCATGAGAAAGGTATTACAGAACCTCTGGTGTAGAGAGAGGTGGGCTATCCAGCATTCCTCAGCTGAAAGAAGAGGGGAAGCTGCATGGCATCATAACACGTGGATGGGACAATGAAAGAAACAAAAAAAGATGTGGAAAAGTACACCAGGTACGTACAATAATCAAGCCTGCAGAAGCAAGGGAACTATGCAACACTCAGATTATCTTTAGATAAGGAGCAGCAGTGTGGTGCAGTAGAAAAGCTGCACTTTCAGGTATTTCTCTGGTTGCACAGCCAGGCTGTGCCACTCTCCTCCTGTGCAGGAGCTGGGTTCCTGCCCTCTCCACAGGCACAAGTGGGGGACTAGTGGAGAGCTGAAACAGGGGCTTTATGCTGGAAGAGAGCAGGGACTAACCTGCCTCATCTTCCTCTCTCTCTCCTATGCCTCAGTCCCACTCAGGTGGTACAAAAAATTCTGTTGCCATATTGCCCTATCTATGCATAGGCTGCCTGGGTGTCACACAAAGATGTTTCTCAATGAACAGCAGCAGCAGAGCTAACTCCTGAAAAAGCACTAGGTGAGCCTTCATAGAAAATGAAGGAGTGAGAGGGACAATGTATGGGCAAGTCTTCTCTGAAATTATTTTTTAATGGCTTGGGATGTTGTATGTTTTGACTTCTCAGGCTGTGCTCTGACTGCCAGAGGATTAAGCAATGGTGAATTGCACTGCTGAAAACTTGCTTCTGGAGCTCAGTAGGTGGTAGGAGAATCAGTCTTCTAAAATTTATGAAACAGGCCTTTTTTTTATCATGGTGCTATATTGAATTGATCAATTTATTCGCCTGAGCAACACTCATCAATTTTCTGAGATTAGCTACAGCAAACTGTATCAGGAACCACAGATCCTCTACTGCTGAGAAAGCTCTTTTTAAAACAAAAATTCGGATGGAGGTCTTAAATCAGGTAGAACTCGGCTTGGTGTATGGCTGTCTGACACATAGGTAAGATACCACCAACACAATATTGTTGGGACTTTTCTATGCCACAGATTAGTCATTTCTTTGACAGTCACCCATTTGAAAATTTTATTGATAAACAGAAGCTGGAAGATCTAGTATTTTAGGGGGATTCAGTTGTTTTCTTCTCAAGTGGTTGAGCTGAGTACCTTTCTCAAAGTACACAAGGGTAAGTAGCCATTAACCAGCAAACAAGGGGCCACCCACCTCGCACGTGTAGTTTGGTGACTGTTGAGCCTCAGAAGTCCAGCCCACTTTGGTGGGGGAAAATCAGCTATTGCCCATGACAAGACCTGCAAGTTATTAGTTTCTATTCTCCCAGGCACAATCCCTCGTTATCAAGAAAAACCTAAGCAAAAAAAAAAAAACCTTGTGGGTTTGTGTTTTGTTTTTCTTTCTGATTGAGGAAGGCCACACGCAGCTGCATTATTTTTTGAGCATACACGTATGTACATGCACCTGTTCCAGGTTAAGTAAAGGTGGCCCGTCCACCTAAGTCACAATCGGTAGGTTTTTGACACAGTTATGAGACACGCCGCAAGGCATGCAACGACAAAATTCCCACATTCGCTTTGGAGTCTCAATCCTTGTCAGGGATTGGGGCATGCATGGCTCTACCAGTGACATGGGCCTGTGACGGCATGATTGTACTCATGGCTCTGCTGCACAGTCGCTTGAGTGACATATGTGCCCCTCACAACATAGAGGTCAAACAAGCTGGCCCTGATAGGCACGCAACATACCATGCTCCAAGGTGGAGGGTCCCAGAAGTCATGGCAGCACTACCCTCCAAGTGACTGCCAGACTCTACCCAACTTTACCACTCCATGGGTAAGGGGCCCAGTGACTCATGCCTCATGCACCACTGGCAAGAATGCAATGTGTCCCATGAGTTTTGTTACACCAGCTTGGATACCATCAAGTGGGTGGTGAAGCCACACGACAGGGCAGGAGTGTCTGCCCGCACTACCAGGGCAGAGGTCGGCTCGGTTACCCTATGCAGGGCATCCGGTGGGACCACGAGGACGTGCGACCTCTGCAACTGAGCCCAGCTAGCAACACATGTCCCATCTTAAGAGAGTCATAGTTACTCCCGCCAATACATACATGTAAACATTATTCCTTTGGCTGGGAGAACATAAGTGAGAAAAGGCTTTTTAGGGTTTCATTTCTCTCTTCAAAGAAAGGCATAAATTAGTTACTGATAGCTAAAATTGTTGTCCAAGTCTGATTATAATTATAGATGTCAAATCAGTAATTATAATTTTATATTCATTTTTTCTACACAATACTCATTCTTGTTTAAAAGCTCCATGCTTATTTCTTTCATAAAAGTCCTCTGTTTAACACATCACAGTAGAAATGGACATTCAACTTGAAATATAACTTTGCTTATATTATGCTTATTTAAAAAGCTGTTGATTACAGTAACTGATTGCCAAAGCACACACTCATTAGCTTATGCAAGTTCTGGTAGTGTCATTTAAGAAGTTGTTTGTAAGGGATTAGGCCGTATTGTGTGGCCTAGCCTGTTTTCCTTGTGTTTATGTAACTGTGCCATTCAGCTTCATATTCATACTATAAGGTCACACTCAGTTAAGACCATGTAGTCAAAGTCATGGTAGAGAACCCAGGGAGAACTCACTAGGAGTAAATTCCTTCCACTTTTCTTCTCAAATGAGAAAATAGGGTCATATCAGCAATTTGCACCAAAGCAATACCTAACACATAATCCTATGCAAAGGATCAGTTACATAACCAAGTTTTACCTACTTAAACTCCATCTTGTAGACATTCTTGCTGTAGTCAATGGGAAAGGGCACCTCTAAAGGAACATTTACCTCATCCTAAATAGGTTGCAGGGTAGACAGGATGGCAGTACTGGGTGTGACTTTTTTTTCCATTGGTTGTAGAGATCCCTATAAACCTAACATACAATTTGAATTAATCGTCAGAAGTTTGAGGTAAATACCAGCCTACAAGTACGGGTATCAATACCACTCAGATAATACTGCCACACACTAGTGAATGTGGCAAAACAGCACAGAACTATATGAGGTACTGTTTTCTGCTTTGGAGGGATGACAAAAGCAACTGACAGGTGACTAAGACTTATTCTTTTAAATCTAAGTTTAGGAATGTCTATAGCCCAGCAAATACAGCCCAAAACAGCATGGCAGAGACCTGTAGTATGTAATCTTTCGGTGTCATTGTACATTTTCCATTTTTCAGAGTCCAGATTACAAAAATACTCTCTTCTTACTCTTCTTTTTCATCCAGTTAAAAGAGTATGACAAAGACCTGGTGGCTTACAAAGCTGTCAACAGCACACAGTCTCCATCATGGCAGTGGTGTGTATCTCCACACAGCATGACTTCAGCCAGACAAATGCATTTCTTCTCTCAGTTAAATAATTCCATGTTCACTAATGATGCACATCTTCATGTAAGACGTAGTTTTTCGAAAACCCCAAATATAAGTACAGAGGAATTATAAAAAGCTAATGGTATTCTTCTGAAGTGGCTCAGACTTTTATGTGAACATCTAGACAAATTTGGTTGAATAAATACTTGCTATTGAAGAGGAGAAGCTGTTTTTTATTCCTGAAAAGAAATCCCTGAAGGAAGCCAGGCCTTAAAGAAGACAGGAACTGAACTTGGATCTTATAGTGGAAACCAACACCCAAAGAGGGAAGAACAGATAAGACAATGCTTCTGCACAGAAATATTTGGACTACAGTGCATTGAACATGAGTCATTAAAAGTCATGACATCATAAAAAAAGATGAAAACTTTATTTATGATACAAAAATAGGATTATAGCCTGTGTATGCAAAAAATAATCCATTGGATGCACTCTGCAGTAGCTAGAGTACTGAAAAATTATTTTGGCCCTGAACTTCAAGGAGGACATGGTGAAATGGAAGAGAAAGCAGCAGGAAGGACTGTCAGAAGAGAAGGCAAACATAATTAAATGGTTTCATGTGTTTGGCACTTACAGAAGTCTGAGAAGTTCATGATCATGATCTTCAAATATGTAAAATTCTGCTCCACAGAAGAGGGAACCAGTCTTCTCTCCAAGGCAGGGAGGACAACAAAGGCCTGAAACTGCAGTAGAGGGTCTGAACATAAGTGGCTTCTGACTGACAAGACTGTGTAGATCTGGGGGAGATTGACTGGAACACTGTATTTTCAGAACAAGTTAGAAAAATTCTGCTGGGAATGGCACAGGCACAGTGATCCTGCTGTAGGACAAACTCCAAAATTATGTTTGAAGTCTCTTTCTGCTCTACTACAGCGTAACACACTTCAAGTTAAAGTAAACGTGTGGAGTATGTTATGTGGAAAAAACACCAGCTCCCACTCTCTCTGTCCACTGTCTTCCTCTCTGTACCTTTCTGCAAGTGACTTGCAAACATGCAGCTTTGTCATTTACTTTCTCATAGTAGCCAGGAACTATCCAGTAGCATTTAGCCTTTTATTTTCAGCACTTTACCTACTGCCCACAGACCAAAATAGTTAACTGTGTCTTTTCTAGGCTCCCATTAAAAAATACCTATGCGGAATCAAACACTTAAGATCACTTGTAAGTGCTGAGCAGACAAAGCATTACAGAACTTTACCACTAACTTTTTGTTGCATTCCAGTTGTAATGGAGATATTCTTCTAAGTATTGTCATCCTCTTCACCTTGACAAAGTGCCACAAGTAGTAATGATAATGGTAATGATATTGACATATTTGTATTGAGATTAACAAATTCACACCAGAGTTTCTGAGGCATGAACATGCACTTGGAAATCTTTCTATTCTTTCTCATTCTACTCTGTTATTTACTTCTGTTTCATGGTCAGAAATAAAAAGTATGCTAAAATGAGGAAACCAGAATACAGTCATAGGAAGGCTAGTGCAGTTTGTATTTTCAACAGGTGCTAGCAGGCTACATTAATTTTGAAGTGTCACTCTCTATTCCACCAAGGTCTACATTTTACTAAGCTAATAAATGTAAAACTTGCATAGTGGGAACCTTCAGTGACTTGTATTTGTTATATGTTAGACAACTGGAGAAAAAAGAAGAACATTTTTTGTTGAAAGTGGACTCCAAGGGGTTAGCTGCATCAGCCCATCTACTTTGCTATTCTTCTACTAAAATTCTGTAAAATTAAACTAAAGTGCTAAGGAAATACAGAAGACTGCAAAGAGGTAGAACAGGAAAATCCTTCAGCTGGAATGAATGACAAGTACATGTATTAGCTCAGGTTCAGACAAGATACGTTGTTTAACCTCTCAAAGCTTATCATATTTTTGGAAGAATGTACACATGGTGAAACCTGTGGGCAGAATGTAGGTAAGCCTAAAGAACTCTGAGCTGTGTGCATGCTTCTAGACTGTAATAAAAATGAGAGATGTTAGTTTTGAAACAGTCTTTGAGACATAAGACTCAATGGTAGAAAAAAGAGATGGTACTTTCATGTGTAAATATACAAAGCTTAATGTTTGGGCTTGAGGCTTTTAGTGAGAAATATGTACAGTACCAGTACCAAGCAAGAGGTGGAACTCAGCTCTTCGTAGGGTTAAAGTGAACTTTAGTCTTCCACTAATCACCCGCTGGTACTGTATCTTCATAAATTTCCCGTGTTTATGGAGTGTTTTTGATGGCAGGCAATTCTTTGTTGAAAGTTAAGTGCTCTTTTATATGAATAAATAAAGAAGGCTTTGGTTTGAATGAATACATTATTTTGACAAATGTTTATTGGAAACCCAATTATGGCTTCATAAATCAGTGCTATCTGCGGTACATCAGGTGAGCTCACCCATGCCATCAAATGGCACATTGAATATTAGTAGGATAATTAAAACAATTCTGTTGGATGTTGTTCTTCTTACCCAGGTCTGACAGTAGTCAAAACAGGAAGAAATTGTTTATTAATTTTATTAAACTTATTAAAATACTTTTTGTAAGATGTAATGGGCATACTCAACACACACAAAAAAATTTAAAACCCCATTTGTTTTCAATTTGCTGTTAGATTAAAATGACAAGGTCAAGCACAATGCATGAACTGAGTGGCAGCTGAATTTTAAGGGTAGTTGGGGAGCAGAAAGGATATCTATGAAGTCTATTGTTTGAACTTTACACCCAGGTGAAGTGTGGCTTTGTTTGTTTTGTCTGAAGTGGTCACTGGTGATATGAAATGTGTCTGGAGTCAATTCATGTGCTTCCTTATCCTCCCTGCTACAGTGATGCTGAGTTAGAACAACCAAATGAATGAGAAGCCATTTTAATAACTTTGAATATGAAGGGAATCAAGTGAAAATTTTGAACTAGAGGTCAAGAAAAAAGGGAGGAGTTTAAAGTTTAAAATTATTCTCGTAATATCACCCTGTAGATAAAAATCTACAGGGAACAAGCTACCAGGAATTCCTATCTCTTGAGGCCCCCTGACTGATGACAGCAAAATGGAGACATATTGGTGGAAGGACACTGAAGATCGTTAAGATTTATTAAAAGAATCTACATGATTTCCCAAAGGATCATTTCCAGGTTTAAGGTATGACTACATTTATATCCAATAGGACTTACAAGCATAAAATAAGGATTGAAATGGAAGTTATTTGGTTTAGTGTATTTGAATTAGAGTGATATAAATAGCCACCTAGATGTGTTTCTCACCAGCTCAACTTCGGTGTAATATTCTTCTTAGGGGCACAAAAGAGGGAGTGAGGAGACATAAGGAAAACAACAGAAGGCAGCATAATATTCAGCTTTTCTCCCCTGAGAGAAACTGAGTGTTAGGAGTTGGCCAGAGAGATGGCAATGAAAGCCTTCTATTTGGAATTTGTCAGTTCACTGAAAGGAGAAAAAAAATCACCAAGACGAATTATTTTGTTACACCAGAAACTAACCTTCCTCAGGGGCAACTCAGGCTCCAGATTTCTGGCAGCAGGCAGAGAACCTGGAGGCCCCAGGGCTGAATTGCCCACACTAGGACTTCTCAGGATCTCATATTTCCTCAGATATCTGCTTCTCAGGTCATGTATAAAGTTTGAGGTCATCTTCTAAATAATAGCAAGACAACATTTTGTCATCTTCTGCAAGATAGAGACAATATTCTCCATTTTCCACCATCCCTTACCCTAGTCCCTTCTCAGGATTTTAGATCGACAAACAGTAAAAGCATGGGAAGCAATACAGGTATTGTCTTCACTATTTAGGATTCTATTTTTTTCATAGCAT
>WEIT01009004.1:337-10653 GCA_013389985.1 Dryoscopus gambensis
TCTACATTTTGGATTATTTTCTAGCTAGCAGATATTTTTATTGAAGGATTTTGAAGGCTTTTGTTTAGCATAGGGGCATTGTGCCCCCATATTGACCAAGAGTTAATAAAACATGCAAACAAGAATGGAGTGTTTTGACTTTACATTCTGGCTTTTTCAAGGTAACAAAGTGAACTTCAACACTTACTGAGCATTTTCCTAAACAGGCTTTTCCTTGACACACATGATTAAAATTTTGCTTATATGTTACCTTAACATGCTTTACTAAGTATATTTTCTCAGCTGATAAATTTATACCTTCTTCTTCTCTGTCCACATTTTCTTTTCCTCAAGAAAAAGGAAAGCTTGTTTCTTTGGACTGATAGCACAATTTCCTGAGTAAAATTCCAGAAGGAGTTTTAAACTGAACTATAAAACTTCCAAGTATCTTCAGCTTTTCTAGCAATGGAATTAGTCCTAATACTGCTACTTGCTGTATCCAAAATTTTGGCATAACCTTTTTACTGGCCATCATTCTATGATATCCTGAAGTGAAGGCCTTTATTAGAAAGGTTGCTCTCATAGAGCTTTTCTTATAACACTGAAGCTGGATTCTGTGTGGTGCTATATCTACCGCTAATGACACAGCTCACAAATCAAAGCCATATTTTTTGTGTATTGAGCTGCTGCCCAGTGGGCAGATTTTCATTTTACTACATCCCTGAAATGTCAAGAAGCAGAGCTTTATGACTGGCCATTTTCTGATGCAGGTTCCTATTTCTGCTTCTCACTGAAGTCCCTCCTCTCTTTTCACAGGCACAGGGCAGAGTTCTGCCATGCATCTCAATCTGAAGTTAATGAATAGGAAGAAATCAGAAACCAGCCACCATCACTTCTATTGATCCTTGAGTCTCAGTGACAACAGCCCCAGCACAAGGGGCACAATATTACCAATATTTTCAGTGATGGTCTTGTAGCAATGACAGGCTATTGGGGGAAGAAACGACCAGGCTGTAGCAACTGTCCAAGTCTCAATGCAATCTGGATGCAAACCAGAACTCAGATCTCAAGATACTAATGACAGTGATGGATAAACATCACTTCTCATCTTTTTTGACCTCTATGCAACATTTGATGCAGACAGTGACCATGAGAGATTACTGAAGGAAATGGCAAGGCTGCATAATGAATATATCAAAATGGTCTAACATCTCTCTTGGTGGACATAGCTCTAATAAAGTGACAGAAAATGTCAAGTTTGCCTCCTGACTTCATGACTATCATTTGTCTCTTTGAATCTATTCAACATCTACAGACAGATCCTAAAAATGGTAGAATTGCCATGAATTTAGTGCACCAACACAACTCTCATCGTGTGCATCTTCACCAGAGAGAGCAAGATGGGGTCAAATGTTGGCCAAAAACAGCTACTGGAGGAGGACCAGTAGTGCCTGAATGAAGAAAAACAAACCCACACAAGGCAGGGATTGTGCTGGGGGAAATAAAAAAACCCCAACAATTAAAGTAAATTTTGAGAGTTTACAGCCTCATATCTGAAAATATAATTTGTTGAATGGACTTCAGTTCAGCAAAGTAACACTAAAGTGATTTTTAAAAGACCAAAATAGCCAGTCTATGTCTGAATTTTTCCACAAGATCCTATTTCATGATGAAGCAGTGAAGATTAACTCATAAACTGTTTCCTAACTTTTAAATTCTTAGTTTTTAGTATTTAAAATGCTCATGTGCTGTAACTTGAGTATGTTACAGAGAAGAAAGGAGAAACAGAGAAACAGAACTGTATTTTTTAAATTTTTGGCAAAGGTGAATGAACAAGATTGCTAATATCTCCATAAGCCATTACATGGCTTAGAATATTCAGAGCTTCTGCCATTAACTAATTAATTATGAGGTTA
This sequence comes from Dryoscopus gambensis, assembly GCA_013389985.1. NCBI lineage: Eukaryota > Metazoa > Chordata > Aves > Passeriformes > Malaconotidae > Dryoscopus > Dryoscopus gambensis. Next base: position 2,233 of record WEIT01009004.1, read on the forward strand.
CAATACCAGTTTCCTAGTTTAAACAAGGGCCAGAAATGGTTATGTTTACTGCATGTAAATACATTTAACCTATGAGATTTATGATGATTACCAGTATAATAATGATTCTAGCTTCGACTTCTATATGTTCCCACAAACACTGTTTTTACCTCAGATTCTCTGGGTTTGCTTCTGCAGTCTGTTCTTACATACTCCATCCACAGCTCTCCTTTTTTCTTTAGCCAACCTGCTACAACCTCTTAGCGCATACAAGAGACTCCAGCTGCCTTCTGAGGCATCCAGCTCTCACTTATTCCTTTTTCTACCTCAGTGCAACTCCTAAATTCTCTTTTTGAAGCAAAGATGTTGATTGCCATGTTGTTTTTGTCCAGTCTAGTACTGAGAACAAAGGAAAAAAAGTATGTATCGGCATGGTTGAGTCACTTTTGTATTGAGCCCTTGCTACTACTGTTGTTGCATCCGTATGGAAATCACCTCAATGTGCTGCAATTGAAGTGCAGTGCCTGCAGGAACTAAGCGAGAAAGTGGGCCAGAGCTCTGGTCTGTGGATCAGCACATAACACAGTGCCTGGGAACAGGCAGTTCAACCTTTCACCAGTGGAAATCACTTGGCAGCTGAGACAGGATATGCGTTCGAGAACTTGAACTTTAGAACAAGGCAAATCCAAACAGTGGAATTTTTAAAAGTCAGAGGGTTTGTTCAAGGGCCATTTAAACATTTTCTTGGAAATGACCTTTCCTCTTTGTTTTCTTCTTTCCCACTTTGCTCGTCAGAAGAAACAAAGATGCAGATGCATCTCTTCCAAACAACAGATGGCAAGCCTTTGATCCAAAACACAAATGCCCAAACTACGGTAATAAAATTGTTAATAGAATTCTTTTAAGGAAAGGAAAAGAACATTTTCCTTTTTTTAAAATAAAAGGGTGTATATGTCTGTGAAAACGAAAATATCAACCTGAGATTGTTAGGGAAAGAGCAAGGCATATGAAGGTGATTGGTAATTCAGTCATTAGCTGTTTGATAACCACATTTATAAGTGGTGCTATCAAATTATTAATAAAATGGCTGAACTGGGGTTAAAGAAGCACAAGGAAAAATGCATTGTAAAAAAAGCATCAAATATCAGTATCTTTCATGATAGCTTTCATCAGTACCGAAACAAGTAAAATGACATAACATCTATGCCTTCAATTGCCTATTCCTGGATCTTTTTTTTGTTCAAAATATATTACTCAATAAGTAAAAGTAAAATACAGATTTTTATCATTTTCTTATCATAAGTACACAAGTTAGCCTAAATCTCTGTGACACAGGATTGAATAGTGATTGAAAATAATCCAGAGCTTGCTTTTTTCTGTTATGAACAAAAATTTTGGCAGGATAAGACACATTTAATCAAGTTGCAGAGAAACAAACATTTTAGGTATGCTGCATTTGTTTAAATTATTGCTGTCTAATAATGCAATCAATTAGTATCATTGCAAGGTCTTTATCCAAATCAACACCAGTAGCTCTATTACTTAGTAAGCACGAGTACAACTTTTCATCATAGATTATTTTCAGAACATTTTATCAAATGGATTTCCAGTTACTTTGATGGATTCTTTTTTAGATGACATTCTGTCTTCACTGTAAATGCTGAATGTGTAAATTGACTTTAATTCCAAATCATCACTATAGTTAGCAGAACAAAATGCCCTGTGTTTAAAGGGAATTCAGAACAGATGTGACAAGACACCTTTGGCAAAATGTAAATAATACACAGGCAAGTGATAGCACCAGAATAGGATGGTGTGGTGTACATGTCAATGCATGTTGCATTCTAATGTGAGACTCATGCCAAAGTAAGAAAGAAGCCTGTGGAAAAGTGAAGATTGTCAATTGCTTTTTTTAGTTGTCAGTTTAAAGAACAGTCTAAAGATTAATTTGAAGAAAAAATTAGAGTATGCATTGATATCACAACTGAAAATAATGTATTATAATTCTCTACCTAAATTTAAAATAACTTGAGACTAGTGAAAGCCAAAACTCTATACAGCAGAGAACAGTGTTCTGTAGTCTTCTGTACAGGAAAGAATTTCTTTGAAATTAAAACAGGAAAAAAAAATTGATTTGAAAAAGTAACTATTGGTGATCATGATAGACAATGATGGGCTGTAGTATGCATATGAATACACATAGAAAAATTGTTAAATAAAATATAAGAGCAATCACAACTCTTTTTTTTCATTGTTGTTTTGTTGGGGTTTTTTCTGAAGAGAGAACAGTGCAGGGAAGGGGAGAAGAGGGAGACCCAAATGACAAGAAATGTGACGAAGTTAATTAATTTTTAATTTGGGAAAGCTGAGAAAGTAAAGAACAAACAGAAAATTCTTTGTTCTTCTTTTGTATTTATTTTTATATTTCACAAAATTGACCATTAAACCAAAAATCATTGAAGGGGATAAGGGGAAGCCATTATAGCCCAAGATATGCCACAGATCTGTAGCTCTCTCAGGGTCATTCTTAGTGAATCACTTGCTTTCCCGTCTCAAAAATACACATCATGTAATCAATTCATGTCTCACTGAAATGGCTGCTGTCTATCGGGGAACAAGTCCTCTCCTCAGGGCACTGTGCACTTCTCAGGGCTGCAGTGTGCACTGCACTGTGAGCAGGTCTTACTGGTAGAGCAGCAGAAGTCATTTGCACTGAAAGTGCTGTTAGCAAAAAGTGAAACCCTTTTTTTACAGAAATAAGGACAGGAAAGGTTGCACATCACATCAGTACTCCAACTTATAGTGCAGTCAGTGAGCCCTTCCTGTTTCTTGATGTCACATGTAGTTGTGCAGCCAGACTGTTGTCCTGAAAAGCTGTTATCTGCAGCAATTTAGTCAAATATAAACAGCAGCTCCTTTATAGTCAAGTATCAAATGTATTCCTTTTCTTCATGTTTCACCTTTAATAAATTTTTCCAGATGGAAATTCCTTCATTATTTTCAGGTGCAAGTGATTTGGGGAAATTGCATGACAGAATTAACTCCTTAGGAGTAACGTCTTTTCATAAACCAAAAAATAGCTGAAATATTTCAACCAGAATATTTCAGGTACCTGCTCACCTTCTCACTGGTCCTGGGGGCCGCTGCCAGCATTACCTCCTGAAGCCATTGGTCCCCAGGCTAAGCCGGCCCCTTTCCTCAGCCTTTCCCTGAGGGAACAAGTACTCTAGTCCCAGCCAGCCTGGGGGCCCCTCACTGAACTCACTCCAGTTTGTCTGTGTGTCTGAAACCATTGTGTTCTCACCAAGGGTTCCTGCTACTAGCACCAGGACTCCATATTCTGACCAATTAAACTTCAAACAAACTGCACCACAATAACATTTCAACGACACAAGTCTCTTGTGAAATGGAGAGAGAATATTTCTGTCCTGTGCTTGAATAAAAGCAGAACAATTTTAATCTTAATTGTATTCATTTTTTTCTGAGGATTTTTGGAGCAACCTTGAAGTATTTGCAAATGCTAATGAATTTAATATTTATTTTGATATTTTAGATGATAGCTTTGCAACCTAAATGTGCTCTGATCTGGAAGCTGCTCTTTCCTTCTATTACACATAATTGCATATTACTTTGCATTCATGGCAAATTTGAATAAGAATATTTTAGCAAACCAAGATGACGATTAAGGCATATAAATAATATTCTCCCCAGTGTTTAAAAAACCCCACATATCAATACAGTTACAGAAAGATAAATACCATCCAGCCAGTGAACTGTGAGATTAATTCACTTAAGTTTGGCAAAATAATGTTAGATCTTGGAAAAGAGCTATTTCTGCTTATTTTTATTTGTGTCATTTTATTAATAAATCTACCATGCTTGGAAATGACAACAAGCACTGCAAAAACATCAAACAACTTCAGTGCTTTTTTCATGGCTGGGAATTCAGTCTGGCCATGTCTATGCTGGAAATTTTATTTAACTGTGTACCACTCTCAGGCTGTATAGTCTGAAAAGTTGAGGAAGAAAAAATTCTCCTGCTAGGAAAAAGATCTTATGAACTTTACCAGGAAGAACTGAGTAAATGAAGGGTCAGGGGCAGAGGAAGGTGAGATACAGCAGTTGAGCTAAGAGTGCCTGGAATCCTTCTTGCTGGCGAGAGGAAGCAGAGGGCTGGTGGTGGCAGATGATGTTGTCCCAAGAAGCAGACTGCAGGGGGCCAAGCCAGCCTTCTCCAACCGAGATCTCCAGGGCTGAAGATATTCTGGGTTACCTGCCCATCTGCTCCCTGCTTTGGTGGTTTAGGGTAGAAAAGCAATTCCCATTATGTCCAAAGATAAAATCAAGAGAAAGGTCTTACAAGGAGAAGGTCAGCAGCAACCAAAGTGCAGCTCCTTCCATCACTCTGGGGCATCCCAGCAGCTGCACTGAAATAATAGAAGGAAAACTTGCAGGCTTTCTGCAAACATCTTCCTGGATCCATCACACATATCTTGTGCAAGGCTGAGCTGCACCTGTACTAAGCTGGTGATGTATTGTTGATCTGGCAAAATTTTGAGTGGTTTAGGAGAACTTCATAAAAATCAGGCATAGACACATTCATTGTCATATTTTCTACGCAAACTGTAATAAAAGTCTCCAAACCACAAATTTTATGTTTACAAGATATCAGAAAATAGAGAAAATCAATATGTAAAAGTCAAATATCTTCTCTATTTTTTTTAAACTATAGCATTATTTATATATAAGCACACTCACATGGAAGGTTGTAGCAAACATTCTCTAAAGAGGTTTTTTTATAAATAAATTGCATTTTTTCCATTTTTTATTAATGTATAATATAAAAATTTCTAATGAACAACTTATTGCAATATAAATCTAGTCCAGCTGTATTTATGCAGCTAGAAAATGACAGCTTTGACTGTCTTCTCTTTTTAGAATTAGAACAGAGTGTTTGCAATGACAGCTCTGCTATTTAATCTATTTTTTGTTGTTTGCTTTTTTTGGCCTTTTATTTTTTAATCTGTGTGCACTAGAGAGCGATATCAGAAAATATTATGACATTTGCAATAATGCTTTCAAAGAAAACAAATTCCTGTGGGACAATCATTAAATGTGATGTAAATATTGGGAACAAAAGCATTCAGTATGTGTGCTACTTAAAGTGAAGTTCTCATTGGGCAATGTATGCCAAATGTACTGCACATGGATTAAAATATATAGATGGACTTATGTCATTCATCAGTTCAACATTTTAAAATTACCTGCTCTTAAGAGTCTGGAAATCTTCTAAGCAAGGAAAAAAGAAATTAAGTCTGATAAAATCATAAATATTTTCTCCATCATTGCTGAAACTCTAATTTTCTTGTTTATTGCTTGAGTTGATAAAACAAATAAAAGGAATCTAGGAGAGATTTCTTTAACATGCAAAATGAATTTCAATGTTCTGTCCCGCTGGTATTTTTATGAAAAACCTGACTAGATGCTACACATGGAACAGAAAAATCTGCATTTAGATGGAAATATTATGAAATGCATGATATGGTACAAAGTAAGTCTTTTAATGGAGATAGCAAAGTGTTGCATTATATGGTTGAGTGGAAAGACAGCATGCATACAGGCTTTTATGTCCAGCTGCCCTGATTTGCCCAAGAAAGCTTATTTGAATTTCAACCTAATACAAGGGAAGAAAAAAACAGTCTCAAAAATATTAAGCAGAGAAATTAATAGTTCTTTTATCAAATAGAATATTAAGATCTGAGTCACCACTGTAAAAAATGATGTTTTGAGCTTGCATGTCAATTTTTCAAAGGTTCCTTAAGTGTTTTACAATCAAGAATTAATTAAGCCTTTCAGTACTTTCTGTACATAGATAAAGTGGTGTAATGAACATTAAATTTATACCCATAGGTTTCAACAACTATTTAAACGTCATCACAATAGCTGGTTTAGGTTCAACATAACCCTAGAGATGTGCTTTGTGCAATTTCCCTTTTGTTTGATTTTGTTAAATAAATGAAACAAAGTATACAAAATGCAGTTTGGGCAGACTGGTGATATATCAATATGAGTCATTGATTTCTTTCAAAGATCACAACATATCTGAGGATCCAGCATTTTTAAGCTCTCAAATTCCATCAGTGTTGTGAAGATGTGGAACCACAGTTGAAATTTATAGCAGTGGATGGAGATCTTATTCTAATCAGGAATTTTGGCCACAATTATATCTACTTCCAGAAAATGTTAGGAGGATAGGCAAAAGTGCAGCACCAATAAATAAAGCAAATAAATTTAAAATACAGGAAAATATTGAAATTTTAGGTGGTAGTTTTACATATGTATTTTCACGAGTTACGTGGGTTTTAAAAAAAATGTCAGGATAGGTTTGTTCTGCTACACAAAAATAATTTTGTAACCCAGGCTGTGACCTCCTTTATGATAATAAAATAGCTTCCACAGCAGAACACTGCTTCAGACTGTACTGTGTGATCTGTAGCATTATGCTGGAGTACACTCTTACCAGCTTGCTAATGCTTTCTTTAAGACATTTCACTGCTAGGAGGGGAAAATAAAAAAAACAACTGAGAAAGTTAGTTATGAAATACAGTTATGAAATACAGTTATATGTTTACTGAATATTTTAAAGTTTTTAAAGCACACTTTTTATGTATATTTGACTCAGTGTTTTCTCTACATATTGCAAATGCTTTTTTTATTATCTTCAAAACAAAGGAAAAGCCAAAATTTATCCTTCCTAACCACAGGAACAGCATTCAAACCTTACCAGAAAATCTGAGTTCTAATACAATGAAAACATTAATTAGTAGGACTGGTACTACAAACAAACCACTGGGGAAACATTTATAACTCCGCAGTTTGTAGTGGGAGGCTGTAGTGAAATCCCCTCATACTTCCAGAAAAATGAAAATACTAGCCTTGTTCTGACAAGCACACATTTTTTTCTCTATAGCTTTTCTTCTAGTACTACAGATGCTTAACCCGTTAATGGCCTTGAATATTTATGCCAGCTTCCTCCCTCATGTTACTGTGCTGCTGACTGCAGTAACATTGGAAAGGGGACACAATTTCTTTTATTGAAATGACAAAGAGTGACCTTAGGGTGTTTCTGGATGTCCTAGTGTTCCTTCTATAACATTTAAAATAATGGGGACACACTAGGTGGCGTGGCCTCAGGCATGCTGAGGGAGCTGTAACTCTCTGAGCGTTAATGGATGACTGTTTTTAGTTGAGTAATCAAATACAATACTGTGCTGCAGAACTCCTAGCAAGGCACATACATGCAGACTAATGGCTATTACTCTAATATGCTTTCAACCTTGAATACTCTTTAAAGATGTTTCTCGTCACTTCATTGTTATATTGTTGCATTCTAAGAAATACATGTCAATTTTCTTTGACATGTTTTGGTGAAACAGAAAACAATTCTGACTATTTTCTTATTCAGACAAAGAACTGCTCCAGTCAAATCTTCAAATGTAGTGCTTCTGTTAAAAAAGAGTGTTAGTAAGCAGAAATATAAGCTCAAAGATCACATTAGCATTATATGAAAGCCAATACAAATTAAGACTTTTTAAAAATCCCCATATTTTGTCATATTCACTGTGAAATAGATTAGTCTGTATATTTTCAGTAGGATCCTGTTGAAAATGTTTAGCCAGGTTCAGGTAAGAATTTCCCAGAGATGAAGCTGGAAAGAGAAGAATGTAAGAACAACATCAACATTTTTAGATCTATTTTGAAATCTCCAGTTAAAGAAGAGAATCAGGTACTGTATTTAGACTCGCTTTATCACAGGGCTACCAGAAAACGGGCCTTTTACCATTTTTAATTTAAATAATTTCCTAGTTATAATTTCTGTTCTCTTCATTCTCATAATTATATATCTTTGAGGGGTTTTGTTTCTTTGTTTGTTTTTGTAAAACCTTAATTGCTTAAGTGCAATGTACCACATGAATAACTGTATGGAAAGGGAGTCATACAGAGGGCTAAAGCCAGGTGGCTCCTCTCCCAGTAAAAGTATGACATTGCGACAGCCAGCAGGACTCCCCCTGTGCTCATCATTACATATATATATACATAATTCTTTTGCTAGATCAAGGTTGGAAATATTTTTGTGCAGCTACCATCAGTAATATATAAATATAGATATGTATTTCCAGGACAGCTATATTTCAGCATTTTGTAGGCAGCAGATTATAAAGTTAGAAAAGAATCATCTGGCTTCTAGCAGTTCAGTGACAGAGATTTTTTTTTGTCNAAACTTTTACTTCTCCACTTTCTCAACAGAAGGAATGATCCAAATCCTGTTGTTAAGGGGAATCCAAGGAGAGTTTCCAGTGGATTTAGAGCAAGGATCCTAAATGAATAGTGGTTTTGTTTGTGTCATTTGCCATATATAATTTATGATACGTCATAATGAAC
>WEIT01009009.1:7329-29777 GCA_013389985.1 Dryoscopus gambensis
CCTGGGTGAGCCTCTGACATCTGAAACTGTCGATGTTGGTGTGCTGTCTCTGTCCTACAGCTGCCATCTTTGGGAAGCTCTGAGGGAAGCAAAGTAATATATGGAAATCATCAAATAATTTCAGTTGAGGCAAATGCAGGGTAGCAACAACTGTGGGAGCTCTAGGAAGACAAAGTGTTGGCAGCTAATGGTGTTTTAACCACTGTGTTGTCTAGACCTGCTCAAGCCCTGAATTTCTCATGTGAGAAACAAAAGCGAGGCTTGAAACAATCTTTGAAGTCTTTTTTAATACATCATAGTAAAGAAAGGAGAGGGGGGGGAAAAAAAAAAAGGCAAGCCCAATCTCGTTTTCTTCATGGATCATTTGATGTGACTGACTTTCAGCTGCCATGTTGGCTGTTTCTTGATCTCTGAAATTTGTTTTGATGAAATAACAGACTTTGTGGCAAGATGGTGGGAGAATTTCCAGTACACTCATTCCTTCCTCTGTAAAATACAATAGACATCTTGAGGGTGTTGCTTTTGTTTGTTTTGCTTTTAATGGTCCCTTTGAAGGGCAATAGTGGTCTCGTTACATGAACTCTAGAACTCCTCCAGTGCTTGTTTTGTTCTTCAGATCCTTTTTCTGGTTTTTTTCCTCTCTCTTTTTAAGGAGGGGAATGGAAGGAGGGACAGGGAGGGAGTGGTGAAAGGAATGGGAAGAGGGAAGATGAGCTTTTCTTTAAAGCTAGGAATCTTGTTACTGGTAAAAATCTAGATCCCATACAGAAATGGTTCAAAGGCCCTTTGGCTTCCCCTCCTCACAGGAGGGAAGTTGTGTTGACAAAACATGCAAAGCTGTAGAACGCTAATTTAAATCCTTGAAGAAAAACCTTTTTCCTGACCTTTGCCTTCTTCCTATCATTGGATTTCATGCTCTTCACTTTCCTGCCATAAAAGAGCAGCTGGTGAGGAGGGACAGGGGAAAACACATAGTCTCCTGAGTACCTTTTGAGTATTAAATATTTATTTGCTCTTGACTCAGGCATTTTGTAATAATGGAAGTGTTACAGAATGAAACATTTTAGTGGGATTTCTAAGCTCATGGTGTAACCTGTTATTCACTTTCTCAGTTTGGTTAGGATTTCTTTTCCAGATCTGTTGTTTTGATTTGTGTTGTGGTTTTCTAAGTCATGGATAGCCATTTTGGGTTTGGGATTGCATCTTCTTGTTACACCACAGAAAGGAGTCTGGATTTTGCTCCTTTGCTTGCCAGAGCAAGTCTGGCAAAGCTTTCAACTCAGCTGGTAAAATTATCTTTTATATTCCCTGTGCTGTTAATCACTCCGATGACAAGTCCCACAGGTAGCATCCTCCCTCAGTAAACAAGTGGAAAACAATATCAAATACATCTATCGAGGCACGTTTTGGAGTGCAACAGGCTGGGCCAAAAGACAAATTTATTGGCGGTGCCTAGAGAGACTAATGCTGCTGGGGAAAGCATTTTCAAGGAAATGGTTCCCTGTTTGGGTAATGAGAGCTTATAAAAAGCCATGAACAGCCTGTGCATGTCATTCACTTTGGCAAATAGCTGCAAGATGAGATACTAGAATGAAAGAAATACAGTTTGGGGAAGTTTCAGAGCCAGCTTAGGGCCCTTTGAAGAGAAAAAAATAAAGTTATGTGCTCATCCCTGGAGCCTGGTTTTACCAGTGACATCTCTCTGACTTGGGTCTTGACAGAATGAAGGAGTGAGGAAATGATGAGAATTCCATAGCTGCTGCCTCTGCTTTGGGAGGGGGCAAAGGTATTTGTTTTCAAAGCACAATTACAATGGACAGGGAGCTTTTTGCTCCACCTCTGATATTTATGGTCATGCAAAGTGAAACAGTAAAAGACACCTGTTGGAGCAGGTCTAAATTTGGAGCATTTCCTTTTAAGATTTTGTGGGCTGCGTAGGGGTGAGTTCAGCCTTCGTGGGTGTTCTGTCTGCACAGATGCAGGTGCAGGGCTTCTCCTAGAGAATATGTTAATAAATCACCGTGACAATTCCAGCTACTTATTACCTCATGTGCTTCAGACAGAAAGGAATATCTCATCTATAAATATATATAGTACTAACGTTAGTAACCTTGAAGTAACAATGCAGATCTGTTCTTAAGATATTTTAATAATAAGAGGGGGTAAGATGGGGGAGATTTTTCTTCCTTTTCTCCTTGCATCATGAGAGTGAAAATGAATGGTGTACTATAATTTCAAAAGTCAGCATTGCCAAGTGGGTAGGTAATGGGAGTTCTGAAACAGCTTTGATACACTTGATTTCCTTTCTGTTGCCTTGGGATATTGTCCTTTTTTTTTTTTTTTCTGCTGATAATTTGTTTTAAATAAGTGGATCATATATAAACACGCTGCAACTTCCTTAATGTTTCTGTTCTCTAAAACTGTTGTTCTTGGGAAATTGGCATCTCTGAAATACTCTGCTGCTCCTCTGGTGGTTCTTTTTTTCTTTTAAAATCTATTTCCTTTAGAAAAGCTGGGAATGACACTGATACAGGGCAGATGCTCTACAGTGCCCTAAACTAGATCATGGGCAGATGTCGTCTTCCAGATCCAGCTGTGCTGGTGAAGGGGGCCACCAGCCCAAGCTTATGCCCAGCTGGACATACAGTTGAGTACTCCATAAGCCACATGTGTCAAAAATAGCTCCATGACTTCTGATATCTTAAACAGCAGGACTTTGATAACTTGGTTTTGTACTTTGTGCTTTTGGGAGATGTACCCACAAGCAGGGCCACCAGCAGGGAAGGGGGGGATGCAGTAATGCAACTCAGTAGGAAAATCCTGAGGAGCAGCTCAGGACAGACCAGGGAGCAAAAGCTCTTTGCTGGTCCCAGCTATGTACAGAATGAATACACATCCTAGCTTTGGTGGTGGTGTTCTCTTTGAAAAATCAGGAGTTTTCACTATTAGCAAATTTTTCTGACTAAGTTTCCTTTGCATTCAAGTGGTATTTTGAGAAGTACCATAGAAAGTTGTTGGATATAACTTATTTTCTCTAAAATATTACTTCTGTTGAGTGATGTCTTTTCTGTTGATCCAGATACGCTCTTTCAATTAGTCCAGGTCTGCTCTTCTCACAAATAAAAATAAAATTTTCTGACTAGCATCCAGAAAATAAGTGAGGTTCTTTCTGGCTCCTCCATCAAAAAATAGAAATTGTGTTGATTTAGGTAATAATCCTTTTACAGATGCACAAGCCAGAAAAAAATCTGGTTCCCCTTCCCAGAACTGAATTGGTTTCACAGTACTAATAGGAATTTAGAAAGCTGTAAAAAGTTATTTTAGCCAGTAAAGCAAGCGGATCTGACTGAATCAAAACAGGGGAACTAAGTCTATTGAATAAAAGGGTGTGACTTTTACACACTAACTTCTCAGACCATAACTACACTTTAGAAATGTTAGTGTAGCTTTAACCATATGCTTTAGAAAAGAGGATTTTGCTGAATATTTCAGAAAAATATTGACCCATGAGTTGTTGTTTGAGACGGGAGTTGGGAGTAGATGTTCTCAGGATGCCCCGAGTAGGTTTTGCATGCCTGTTTAGTTTCTCGGCCAACTAAGAGTAGCTGCTGTAACTAAAAGGCATTCATTTTCTCAGAAAGTTTGCCCTTTTTATTATGCATTTAAACTTTGGTCGTCTTGCTCTGCTTTTTCTGTAAATTTGTTGGGGATGAGTGTAGCCTTCCACTTCAGAAATTGAGTATTTTTAAAATTATTTACTATTTCTAAAATCAATTTAGCCAAGTATAACGAAAACTCTTTAATTTGGTGCTTTTATATGTTACACTTGTACAATAAATGTGAACATAGCATAAAAGCAGTTAGTGAGACATTGACTTTATATTTAAAGAACATAGTGCTTTTACTGATTTTAATACTGTTGCTTCCACAGGATTTCATTGTTTTGCTGCTGCCATGTTATTTTATTCATTCATTGGCAGGGGGTTGAAAGGAATGTACGGCATATCCAGGTCCTATTTATAAAAGAAAGGTCATGCTGTGTCGTGACAGCTTGTACAGGTATGAGGTCATGAATCTCAGAGTCTGGAATATTAGCCGGAACTTCTACTGAATGTAGCTATAGAAAGGCTTATTGGCAATGGCTTTCATTTTACTGCAAGATTCTTGCCAGTGTTCTAGTACACATAAGGCTAAAAGCAGAGAGCTTGAGGCTCAGCATTTGGTTTCTAATCGGCAGTAAATGTATGTTGCATGGATTGTCATTAGTCATTTGTCTGTCTGCTGCGGTCTCAGACCAGCACTTAGCCTGTGATTCGGTTTTACTTTTCAGAGGTTTCGAAGGAGGAAAGGATGACTGTATTGCTTGGACACCCTCGAGTCCATGTGACTTGGTAAATGCAGTACTCTGCATGAGTCATTCAGGCTTGACAACACTGAAGTTGAAGCTCACTGTTACTCTAAGCCAGGCTTGGGTCTTGAAAAGATGATAAATGATCTGTTCATTTTAGAAAGACATCTTAATACTTTAATACAGTTGCCACTGTGTACTTTTTAGCAAGGCTGTGAGTTATCTTATTTCACAGAGTTGATGAGGAAGCATAGCCATCACCAGTTCTTTTTGTGACATACTTACCCCAGTTGATCCAGATGTAACCTGTATGGTCTAAAAGTTCCTCTGTATGCTTTGCTTAGGGCAGAGACACAGAACGATCAATTGCTTGCTTTCAACATACATTTTCAGCCATAATGTGTATTCAGTGTAGCTGCCTGTTGAAATGTTAGGGTTTCGGCTTGTGTCCAGTGATCCCAGAGTGACCAGTACGTGACAGAGGGGCACAGACTCCTCATTGTCCAGTTGGGATGGTACAGAGAGAAAAAAAGCCAAAGGTCAGAGGAGTTATCCCTGCTTGTGCGAGCCCTGTCAGGCTCTCCCCTACCACATGTCCGCCATGTGTTCCTCATCAGCGGGATGTGGAACTCCATGACGCAGAGCAGACTGGAATGCAGAGTTAGTTAACACCCGCCGTTGGGGAATTTATCAGCCAATGTGGAATATGGGGGGGGGGAGGAAACAGCCTAGTTTAAAGAAAAGTAAGGGTGAAATGAGGCATGTGACTGTTCCTCCTCAGTTAAAAGGTCTGATTCTGCTTGGGGATCAGGTCCTGGCTCACGAGCCCAGCCAAAGTTTGTGGTTCCCTTACTGTTCTGTGTTAGCAATGCATTTTTAGTCCTTTAAATTGTCATGCTTAGCAGAAGGTTTTTGCAGTGGGCAGGAGGAAAATACCCCTGGGATTTTTGCAGGTAACCATTCATGTAGTTTATTCTAAGAAATCGAGATTTCAGAGAGCCTTTCCTTCATCCTGGTCATCAAGATCCCAAGGATCCCTAACTTGCAAGGACACATAAAAGTGATAGCCTCTCTGTTAAAATTAGCTACACTTGGTATCAGTTGAACTTCAGTTGCATAATATTTTTAGTTCTGATTTATTGCACTTAGTTTGTGGCTCCTGTGAACTCTAACCCGGGTGATTTAATGTGATGTTTCGCACTGCAAAGAATACTGCGAAAGTCATAATGGAAAGAGTCACAATTTGCAATTAACTGATTGAAGGTGTATGTGGGCTCACATCCTTACTGGGTTTGCATTCTACTTTAGTTACAGCAAATATATATCTTTGAGAATGTTTCCATTCATTCGGAATACAATGCCGAATTCCCTGTTGAATAGCTGTAGTGTGGTTCTCCCCAAACAGCATTGTGCTGGCAGTTTCTGGAATTACACAGGAAATGAAGAGCATAGCAAACTTTCCTTTTTCTTGCTAAGACATGCTCCCCAGGAGTTCTTCCAGTAGATCAAGTAAATAGCAGAGATCTATTCCTAAGGGCAGCATGTTTCTCTATGTTTCTGCTTTGAGAAATCCTAATTTTCTCTGGCTTTAAATCCTTCTTTTCTTCATCAAATTTATAGCGCCATTTCCCCAGCTAGAGAAGATGAGATAGAGATTCCTTTTACAAGCTGTAAAACTGCTTATCCACTTTTCCTGAACATCTCTTGTAGAACTCTCCTTCCCCAGTCACCAAATACTATATGCTCTGTTAAGAATGAGGAGGAGGTGGCTGTTCAATCCCGATATGTGAACTGGCAATACAGAATGCTGTATCTTGCCCAGTTGCTCATTTTAACTTGCATGTACCTGCATACCTGCATACTGGCCAGCAGCAGCTGTTGGTATTTCTTGGGTTGATCATCTTCAAATTCTTTAACCTTCTAAAATACGTGTGTGTATGTGTGTGTGTATTCACAATCAGGTTGGTGAAAGCTCAAGAGTTTAAAAAATCTGGGTCAGTCAGTACAGGAAGATTTTTAAAAGGAATAATTTAGGTCCTTCAGACAGAAAACTTTGGCTGATGGACTTTAATTAAACTCCTAGGGTTGGAAGCAAACCAGTAAGAAAGCATGGAAATTTAAGTTAAAGCTCAACTTCTACTTTTTTTGCATATAAATCATCCAGCAGCTGGTGATATTTGCAAGAGCACAAGAGACTGTCTTCTAGTATTCCCTTTGATTTTATTTCCCCCCCCTTTGCTTTATTAGTCCCAAGGTGTAGCATTAAATAGAATTTCAGAGGCCATGTGTGTCCTTACATTCTCTATCCCATCTCTATGGTACATGTGCTCATATATGTATACATATATGTGTAATATATAGCTTTGTTCAAATGAACTACATCATTTCTGAAAATACCTCTGAAATTCCCACTTCTGTGACTTTGAGCCTTAGCCAGGTAGAATAGTAATAACAGAATCATGGCCAGTGGTGCCATAAATTTCAACTAAAGTATCAGGCAAGAAGTCTGATTTCTGTTTGTACTGTTGTTAGAGATATTTATGCAGGGCTGGTCTTTCAGCAAGTGTGATTATTTTCAGAGAGGCCCTCTCTCCATTCTTGCTTTAGAATGTGCTGAGGGTGTGTGTGGGGAATGGCACCTGACAAACAGCAGCCAGACAGAAGGAATAAAATCCCTTGGGAATGAGACTTCTTATTATGGCCATTTTTCACTTCTAAGGCCACTTGAAAAATATTGTTCTTCAGGTAGATCTTGTTCCTAGATCCCTGGGTTAGCATTTGGGTGCCTGCCATTTTCCCAGACCAAGGAGCTACTGAAGGCTTAAGCTTTTCCAATAGGAAAGTATGCAAGTGCATACTTTGCAGTACCAGACACTATTGAAAGAATAATGGACCCTTCCCACATTCAACTCCATTCTTCTTGCACACACTCCCAGACCTCTGGAGCCACTGTGCTAGCAAATGATTACATTCTGTTTTTCTTCCGTAACTCTTCCTAAACAAAATGTTAATTGAGACATTGATTTATACAATTCAGATTCCTATGTTAAGTCAGCATACTTAAAAGTAGCCTCTGGCTAATGAGGGAATAGATCAGTGAGACAAATTGATGCTTGCTGGTATGTTTTTCTATATCTTACCCTTTGAGAAAATAGTATGTATTTCAGATTGAAGGAATATGTCCTTCGTATGTGTTTGAGATGTGCCCCACCACAGTGTAGCTTTAGAACACAGGATTCTATGTGTTTTCTGATTTATGTTATTATATGAAGGAAGCATACTGGAAAAAAACAGACTTCAGCATTTTTTTTAATGTCCTTGATATTTGTTTGGGAAAAAAGTGTTACAATACTAGGGATATTAGGTAGATTCCAGGCCTTCATATGTAATAGGGGTAACCTCATGCCTGGGGGTAAAAAATGACTTCTCCTGTCCTAGACAACTGTTGAATTAAAGGGTTTGCAGAAAAGTTGTCTGACCTTACTTCTTCCTAATCTGTTCTTCTCTTTGAAAAAAATAGAAGTATTAATCTGTTTGTTGTAGAGAACCATTAAAATAAGCAACCTTCGTGTTTACGTAGGAAGAGTTCTCTAGGAGATCTGATCCTGGAAGGGATAAACTTCAAATGAATTAGTGTGTTACCACCTGTTTGCATTAAGAATGCCTTGTAATTAATACTCAGAAGAGATCTCACCTCTCTACTTGGCTTTGTGGCCTTGAGAAATCCACTTAATGTTAGTGTCTCATACTTTCTTTGCTTTTTAAAATTAATGCAATATTACGTTACTGTCTCATAGGGGCATAACTCGTGAACATTTATGTCAGCAGTGTAAATGTAAAGTGCTGCTCTAAGTACAGCATATTAACTGTTGGCTTTCTCACACTTTGAGTCAGAACAGTACTTGTTAAAATGACCTGGAGGAAGCAGGTGATCTAACACTGTAGCATGAGCTACAGGTCATGTTTGAACCCAGATTTTCAGTTTCAGCACTTGCATTTCTGTGTGTCAGATGCCTGTAATATTTATTATTGCTTAGTGTATTGTGTGTTACATTGTTATGCACTGCTATTCTTACCACTCCACTGTCTCTTAATTCACTTTCAATGTACTAATTCTCCATTTTTTTTTGTACAAAGGCACTGGGCATGCAGTGAAAAATTAAATATATTTTCTTTTGCATTAACAAGCCACTCCCCCTGGGTGTGGAGGAATTTGTAGATAGGTGACTCCTTGCATGCATATGAACTGGTTTTACAAATGCCGGTTGAGTCTGGCAGGGCCGAGCGATGCTCCTGAGCTGACACCCAACTGCAGGGCCGGGCCGGCAGCGCTGGGCGGGCGGAGCAGCCCCGGGGCTCGTGTGTCCTGCGGGAGCACCACGGGGACTCCTTGGGAGGAGCCAGTCCTGCTGCAGAAACAGTAGTGTCGTCTGGGCCTTGTCGGGTCCTTACTGTTCTGCATAAAGGAGAAAAGGTGATGCTCACGTTTCTTCAATCCTTGCATTTGTTTGCTGCTCTCCGCTTCCAATTTGGCCACCTGATGGCAGCTTTTAAATTCTGTGATGTGAACTGTGGTTTTGTTACCCATATGAACAGCTTTGGTCAGCACTTTCAGGATCCAGCAGAATTCATATATCAAACAAGAGTATAATCTTTTATAATTCTTCAAATAGTTTATTTTTGCAGTAGAAAAGTAATTCCCTTTAGAAGGTGATCACTCCAAAGACTAACTGCTTTCATTTCTCCTAAACATTTTGAAAACATGACCGCTATTTTTGCAAGCAATCTGTTGTAAAATACCTTCCAAGTTGATTTGGGCAGCCATGTATGATCTGCTTCTTCACTTTTTTTAATGACAATTTTATCCTTAAACAGAAAGTGAATTTTTTCTGAATGAGGTAATGAAACAAAATGATAGTGCCCTACTAAATAGTGGCCTCATAAAGATTATGTGCGTAAACTTATAATGAACCTATAAATCAAGATTGCCATGAACAACAGAAATGCCAGACTCCCGAGCTGAAATAACCTTGCAGTTCAGTAGCCTGCTGCAAAGAAGTCTGTCACTTTACCTGCTCCTTCATTTCTGTGTTTTGAAATTCTAACTGATTCACCATCTTGGAGGCAGTGGATGAAAACATATGAACCTGTCCATATGAGAAAGGTCTAGTACTGAGTATGAGTGATAGAAAGATCATTGTAAATTGCAGCACAATAATTTAAAAGTTCATTTTACTTTGACACTCTGTGCTTTGATTTCTTAATTTTCCTACATGAAAACATGATGTGTTCACAGTGGAAGTGACTCACAAGTTCCAGTCAAGACTTCCGAAAGGCTTCAGTCTGCTACCTGCCATATGCCTGTGTATCTACTGCTGATTTCACTGCTCTTCCAATGGCAATAAAAAAATTTGCCATGAGTGTTAGTTCACGTCTCAGTGGAAATATCCAGAGTCTTAGGTATTTCAGGATACGGCTGTTTCCTAAGTTCTAGGTACGCTGACACATGAATGTTTTTGTCATTGGGCAGTGCCTGCAAAGTTATTGTATGGTGAAGAGGTGAAAGCTGAACCACATGGCTCAGCATCCAAAGGCTTGAAATGAGCAGGGATTTTGGGAAGGTGATGGGAGGCCACCACCAGCTGTGTGCTGTGCAGACAGGAGAGTTACGGAGAACTGCAGTGTACACAAGGGAAAGAGGTTGTGGCTGTGTCTTTGCAAAGGCTGATCTGACTTGTGTGTGTAAGTTGGCTTGTCAGAATAGTTGATCCCTGCTTGCTGGGTGGAGCATGCGTAGGGAGGATTAGATGAGGTTATAAAGAGCAGAAAAATTGATGAGCTTCAGAAGTATTCTTTCAAGGTAGGCACTGATTTGAACTTGTACATTGTCTCTAAAAGTGAATAATATCTTATTTACTCTCACAGTTGAATGTTCATTCCCAAAATTCTGGGATGTTTTGGCTTTTAAATCTAGCATAAGGAAGGACAAGCAAAGTCTGTACTCATGGGGATCAAAATGCAGTGGGGGGAAAACGTGTATGAGAGCCCATTCTTAGTAGTCCTGTTTGATATTTTAAGCAAAAATGTCACCTTCCCTGCTACTGTTTGTGTCCTGAAGAGAAGCCGTTGTTCACATCTCTGAGGAGCTCATGTCATCCTGTTGAATAGTTAAGACCCAAATTTGAGATTAACAGGTACCAAAAAGCAAGAAGCCAGTGTTCTGCTGTTACTTGATCATAGTGGGCTTATTTGCTAAGATAGGATTTTGACCACTTAGGGGTTTTTAGGATTCTGAGTCCAGTTCACTAATGTAGTTATTTCATTGCTGAATGACAGCATGTTTTTGTGCATTGCTGTCAGTTCTAGCATTGTTTCAAAATGAGAGGTGATTCTCATTGCCAGAAGTAGAACTGTAGTATGGTTTGTACTTCCAGAAATTCCTTCATGGCTTCAGTTTGTGTTTGATTTTTGGCTGGTTTGCAAGAAATATATGATCTAATCGATCCAGTCGTGTTTTTAATTGAAAACATACATCGTTTGTGTATATTAAAAAGGGATCATTTGCATGTAGGGAAGAACCCATGAAAGTGTGTTTGAGAATTCCTACTTGCATCTGGCATAGAAAAGGTTTAGGCAATTATTTTGTGTGTGTCCACTGTGTATTTTTTTTTCTTTTTTTATCAGTGTACGTCAGAGGTCTGAACACAAATAAAGCATGCTATGCAGACTAATTAAATCAATGCCTCCGTGGAAGCAATTTAGTTTCTGGAATTGCTCTTCTAAATCTGAGATGTAAACAAAAAACCTAGTTATTTTATATCGTTTCCCTTTGCCTCATGTACGTGATTCTGGAAGTTGGAGAGTTATATGTTTATGCCTCTTTTTCCAGCAGAATATTTGCGTGGCTGAATTTTTATGGAAGCATAATTCCTGGTTTCCTTAAAGCTGAGCAAGACTACTGTACAGTGGGAACACACATTAATTTGAGTTGCTGTGAAAGGCTGTTCACGTTAAAGCTGTCAAGGCAGCAAATTGTCCTCAAGTGTTTTTTCATGAAGAGTTGTTTGCTGCTTTTTGTAGAAACAGCTGCTTCAGCCATAGAAAGTAAATGGGGAGCTTTTCCTGAAAGAAGGGTGTGCAAAGAACAGTATTTAGGTTGTGGGCTCTTACTGTCCCTCCTTTTTCTTTCCCTACCTATGTAGGGATGATACAGGTACCATTGCATTTTGTTCTGTCTCCAGAGACTCTTTTTTTCTGAGATTGGCTTCAGTTTGTTGTTTCTTGATTGTTGTTGTTTCCTCACAGACTATGACCTCATTGTGCTGGTTTCTTTAAAATGTAGAACACATAGGTATTAGCTGTCTTAAAAGTATAGAGTGTAAAGGACTGTACACTTAAAGATATGGTCCATGCTCCCATTAAATGTGCAATTCCAGCTCTTCAGAATAAAGCTATTTTCTAGTGAAGTCCAATATAATAATAAAATCTATTTGTGAAGAGGGCAGCTTCTGTGGTGTGAAGAATCAGACCCCACCTCTTCTATTGCAGTGCTAAAACTGGCTTTTATTTTTAATAGCAAATTATTTTGAGAGCAGAGCCCAGAAGCATGGAATTTTTAGAAGTAAACTGGTCTTTTAAGGCTTCCTGTTCATTCTTGTTGTGCTTATTGCTTCTTACCTCTCTCTGTGTTTACTTTTTTTTTAACTGTCTCTGCAAAAGCAGCCATTGTAGACTTGGGCCTTTTTTATATTACTAACATGGTCTAGAGGGTTAGCACAGGTCTTTACAGTTACAGATTGGTTCTAATACATTTTTTCTTTATAAACTAAGGGCAGGACTGTACACGAAATCTCTGTTATTGTATTTGTACTGTATTTGCTTTGTACTCACGCCCCACTTGACTGTTTTACAAGCCAGTAACGTAGTAGCCACAGGCTAGGAAGCCTGCCCAGAAATCTGGCATATTTAATTAGTGCTAGTAAACAAGCAGAGTTTCAAATTTAATTTTTCCTTCTTTAATTCCTATAAACCTCAAGCCATTTAAAACTTAATTTTGACACTAGTTTCGTTTATGCAGTTGGATAATACTGAAACAGTCTACAACCACAGACAGAATGGTCCCAGTCTTTTCCAAGCAAGAAGGGAATAGAAGTTGTTTTGTTTTAATAGTATCTGAGGTTGATGCAAAATTTGAAATTATAATCCTCAGGTCATCCCCCACCTATTTTCTTTTTCTTTCTGTTAGGCTAAATGTTTCAAGATGAGGAAATTGTCCTACCATGAGTTTAGCCTTGCAAAGGACTGGATTTGTTGCCACTCTGGTTTTTGTACAGAGGGCTCTTCTAAGAGCAAATGATGGAATATCTGAGCTCTGGTACTTGCCATGGCCAGTTTATTGCTTCTAGGCTGTGAGGTTTAACTCACTTCCCCAGGTGATATAAACAATAGAGGGTTCAGTTGCCGTCTTCCCACTTGCTTTTCAATACCAGCTTGTGATCTGTGCTGAAAATGGTTCTCTACTGCTCTTTGACTATGAGGGACTGCTGAAGTCTAGATTAATGACATTTCTCCTAGCTATTTCATTGCTGAAGCCACTCTATCTCTGGACAAGTAATGTGCTGGCTGTCATAGCGATAAAATATGTGGTAATTTTGGCCAAAAACTGGACTTTATAACTGTAGCTAAAAATCTTAAAAATTAGTATTGAAATTGTGAAAATACACAGATTAACAGTGTTTTATTAGCTGTCCAGACAGCTTTTCCTTCAAGAATGTGGGGGGNGTTTTTTGTTTGGATTTTTTCACCTACTTATTTATAAAGGCAGCTCCCACCTTAGTGTGTGCTGAAGTGAGAAACTTCACTCTAGTGTCTGTGAAGTTTCTCAGTCAGCAGCAACTGTTCCAGAGAAGGAAGGAAACATGCTCAAAGTACCATCTCACTGCACTGAATTCACCAGGATTTTCTTCTGCAGTATTCTAATTCCTGTATAATCAGTGTCCCAAAGGAGTGAAATTCTTCCGGCTCAACCTTAAGCTTTTATTCAGGTGCTACTAATGGGTGAAAGGTGAGAGAGATTTTTGGAAATCCAGATCTGTCCTTAGTGCAGTGTATGTTTTTGTTCAGCTGGGCTTAATGCTATAGAACTCCAACTGTAGCATCTTCCTGAAAGCATTTTAGTTGTAAGTTCAGTTTCTTGTAGTAATAAGAAGCAGCAACTTCTGTTACAGCGATTAACAAGTCTGGAAATTTTAAATCATGAGTAATCTGGTCTAACCAGAAACTAATCCAGTGTGGTTGTAACCACTGTAATTACTTGTTTAAAAAATGCAAATTTGGACTTTGGGTGGATGTTAAGGTCATCTTGTAGTAATGATAGTTTTCTGTGTCTGGTCTTTTTTCCTTTTTTTTCCCTCTGATACTTTTATTCATCATTCCATGGTATTTCCAATGGTGTTTTGTAAAATGCCAGTTAGCTATTTAAAGAATTAATCATAAAGTTCTTCTGGGCTTAAAAGATGAGCGATGTCTGTCAGTGGCTTCAGTCTGACTTCAGTTCTCCTTTGGCTTTTAATTCTGCTGTCACTTTGCAAAAAGAATGTTACGCTTGCAAATTTTAAGACATTCTTTTAATGAAGTTCTTGTTTGGCACTGTCAAAATATTAGTTGATAAATAGTATATGTTCTTTTAAACTAGAAAAGAGCGTAAGTATATCTGTATTTCTTGTGTGATGTTCCTTCCTATCACCTGGGGTATTTTTTTACTGCAAAACTGGGCTATACTCTAAAGTTGATGATGTCCCAAGCTCTGATGGTTCTCACTGTCCTGAAATCTCATGGCTCAAGGTTGATGCTGCCTTAAATCCAAGCTAGCCTGTCTCTGAGGATGTATCTGAATACACAGGCTGAGTCATGACTTCAGTATAACCAAGTCAGGAAACCCCTCTGTTTTCCTGTACGGAAGCAGGATTCATGAAGTCTGAGTGCTGATTCCTTAGCAGAATTTCCTCTAACATGTATTTTTCTTTTATGTACCCTTTCAGCACTGCTCAGATCTGGAGCAGCCTGTGTCCTGGCAGTCACAGCCAGGCTCCCTCCACAGTGGCAGCAGAGCCAAGTTCTGTGCCCACTTTAATTTCTGCCTGAGATAAAGCTGTTCTCATTACCTAATTAAATATTTGACACTTGGAGTTGTTGGGATCTTGTCAGAAGGAAGAGTGGTTATTGTGTCAAGTGCTAAAGTGTCCAGGTTCCAGTGGAATTGAGATGTGAGTAGATACGGTAGTAAAAGCTTATTGTGAATCAAAACTGAGGCAGAAGCAGTAGCTGCCAGGGAAAAGTCAAAAAAATCCACAGGTCAAAGCATCAGCTAAGGAAGCTACAGATCCTCAAGGAGCAAGAGCAAAGTATGATTCACTTAAAGTAAATGAAGGAAATGAGCGTTGCCAGGTTTATGGCAGAAGGGCTGGATTTACGTGGGCTGGATTTGAGTATATTTTGGTAATTTAAACCATAACACTTAAATTTTTCCCATCTTTGGACTCAAAGCTCATGTCTTCTTGCTTTCTAGACTGTAAGTTTTGGTGGGAGCCAGATGCTGCTTTGTCTAACAAGTAGTCTTTTCTTTCTTCTCCACTTCTCTTCTTCCTTCTAACCCTAATGACCTGCTATCAGGCTCATGTCAGGTTGTTCTTCAGTCTGGTGAAATTTAACTGTTTTGAATGCAAATGTCTTCTACAGAAGAACTCACAAACGTGCACCTTCCATCATGAAGAGCCCATTTGCTTGTCAGGCAATGATCTTAGCAAAGGGAAATGAGTGATCAGCTACAGCCTGTGCATAGTGACAGGTTTAAAGAGAGATTTTTAATTTTAATAAACTGGTGGTGCAGAAGTAGGTGATTCTCATGAGGTACCTGGACAGCAACTCACAATGGGAAACCCAAAGATATGTGTGACAGCTTCAATTTGTTCTGCTCCTGGGCTCTGTGAAATACAAGGAAAACATTTGTGCTTATTTCAACTTTGGAGGGTATTTTTGCTTATGCTTTTACTTGCAATTTAAGGTTGGAGGAGGAAGAATTTTTTTTTGCCTATGTATTTTAGTAGCCCAAAGGTATGCCCTTACCTTCAATTCCCAAATTTTGCAGATCATGTATTCTAAGTAGGACCCACCTCATCTGGAAGGTGCAGAAGGTCTTTAGAGCCTTGTCAAGCAAGGCTCACGCTGCCAAGTACAGTTTTGTTTGCCTTTTGAGTCCACGCCAGTGGCATGAAGAAATTGTGTCAGCCTTGCTGTGTTTAAGCTATATATTGCTAGTGACCTGCAGCTTTGACCTACTATTCAGTTTCACTGTTTCCCATGCATTTACTGTAATTATTTGATTTAAAAAAATATATCATATGTCCACTGCATAGCCCTTTGGGAACTGATGTAGGAGGGATCAGCAGGAGCTGCTGTTCTTCAGTAGCCTCTATACAATCCTCCAGCTTCAGTTGTTTTCTTAAAACTTGTTCCTCTGATGTGTTGTCATCCTTTCAGCCCTGGTGATTTTAGGGAACAATTATTTACTAAGGTGAATTTCCATAAAGTAGGAAGCAAAATGAGCTGAAAATTGGAAATGGTTAGGGTTGCCAGGTGCAGACTTCTAGTTCTTTCTCCTTCTTCAGCAAAGAAAGCATTTCCTAAAGCTCGATTAAATCTCTTAAATCACAGTTTAGCCCAGCATAAGAAAAATAAGCTCAAACACCAGATCTGAACTAAGTGACTAAGCCGTGTCCCGTTGTGTTGGAATTGAATTGGTTATAGCACACAATAATCTACTTCATTGTCATCCTGGCCTTAACTGTAGCATAAGATGATTACATTGAATGTGTATAATAATAAGGCTTACACTTTGTATATAGCCCTTTAAATATTTTGGCAGACCATAGAAAGAACCTTTACGTGCAAGGCTTGATTAATCCTTTTCCTCTGTGTATAGAACAAGTAGCTGCCAGAGCTCAAGGGTAAAACCTATTAATAATGTCTCTGGCAGTCCCCGCCCTCCTTCACAGTGTATTCTCTTCTGTTCACACCAAACTCCAGGCTTATTATCATTTTGGTCTCTCTCTTTTGCTTTCCCAGTTTCTACATAGCAATCAGGGTATTCTAGCAGAATAGTATCTAGTATAAAAATATCTATTACAAAATATTTGCATGAACTCTGTTTTTCCAGTGACAGGGAAAGAGAGAAGGGGTGGTAGTGTTGTGGGCAGCCCGGCCCCTATGTTATTTCCTACAGCTGTTCACACTCAATATGGTAGAGAAGACCCTTAGAACCAAGTTTAGGGAAGTGGTTTCATGGGCAGCTGTGTCTTATGTGCTCCCAGGAGATGCACATGCATCCAGCAACATGGCCGGGCACCCCCCCGGGGAGCACTCCTCGGACTTGGGGTGGGAGAGGAATTACTGTTGTTCTCCTTTTCATACAGGGAAGCGGAAGCAGGATGAAGAAAAACATTTTTTATAGGTTCATGTAATGAGGTGGCTGCGCAGCCATTGGTACCCCTGCTCTTCAGCATCAAAGTCAAAAGAGATGTTAACATTAAAACACAGAGTCGTTGCCAAGAAAATGATTCTTTCTATAGGGAGGTCACACTGGCTTATTGTAAACCATTACTGACCTTGAGTAAATATTAATCCTGAGTTCTGACTGCTAACCTATACTCTTTATACTAGAGAAAATGATTTAATCTTTGGCTTTCAATGCAAGTTAGTTACTTTACCAAAAAGTTTTCAGCATGTTTTTGTCAGAAGTAGGTTCAGAGTTTGTATTATAGTCTCATGGGTATATTAATAACATAGTACAACAAAGAAAAATGGCATGTGGTGAAGGTTTTAAGTGAAAAATATTTATTATTCAGAAGGCTTTCAAGCAACTTAGGTCACTAGATCAATAAAACATTTGCATTTGGAAAGTTCTTCCCATTCATGGTGCAGTGTCTCTTTAGCAGCAGCTGTGAGGATGCATGGTGGGTAGTTGTTACCAGAACTGCAGTGGCCTGTCCTCCCTTGCCAGATCCTCAAGGAACCGAAGCACATCTTGCCATCCTGTCTTTTTAAATAAGGTTGTTACAAAACCGGAGGAAGGTGGGAACAGTGAGAGGGTGCCCGTGAGCAAGGAAACTGAGGTCAGGGTCATCCGGGGCTCCTGGCACGTGTTGGGCGAGACGTCATAGTAGCCTATGCTGTTTTGAACTCTTGGTGTCCCATTGCTGAGGTGTTCTTCAGCCAGAACTGAAGCAGTTCCACTCAAGAAGCAGCATCCTCCGATTCCCCTCTGCCCGCCGTCCTCTGCAGCGGCGGTCGAGGGGCGCGGNTGCAGCCCAGAGGTGGCAGCATTTCACCGGTGGGCAAAGGAGCCCCGGCATACAGTGGGGACATTCATTTGGCTAAGTACTTTGGGATCGTTTTGGCCAAAAGCACTGTGTAAAAAATAAAAAAAATTAAGGTCATAAGGTGTCTGGGATTTTTGAAGAGCCAGTGTAACAGTGGTCTTTTATTATTAGTGAGTTTACAGCCAAGAGCTGTCCCGTAAATGAGCAATGCGATTTAGGGATTATTTTTTTTCCTTTAAAAGCAGGAATGCTTGAGACATTAAAGGTGGTCTGGCAGCCTTTGCTGTGAGACTTCTCTTCATGTTGATCTGTACACTGGCTTTGTATCAACATGAGAGCACCACGTTCTTGCAGACAGGCAGGGGTCAGCACTGTGTTTGAACTGGACCGCACGCTGCTTCATGCAAGAGCACAGTTCGTGGTGTGGGGGATAGGAAGAATGTGACAGGGTCTTTGGCTGTATAGACTATGTGAGCTACATGCCATTAGTTAGAAAAGATGTAAGTGTGGAATGCATAGTTTGCAGTTAGCATGCTGTTATTTATTTACTTTGGAAGGACAGGGAGGAAGATAAACTAATACCCCTTCAGCCCACGGTGGATGTAATTCAGGTATCAGTTTAGGAGCCAGGTTAATAGCAGGTATGGTTAGATTTTTATTGTGTCATTGCTTGGATTAGTGTTAGAGTATGGGCAGCCTCAGGTCCTTGAGCCTATTTAAAGACCTTCATATTTTCCGTCAACAGCTGTATGAAGTTAAAGGGAAAGAGGCCATGGGATTTCTCTTTCTCAGCTAGTTTATTTGTGAGGTGGTGAGGTTAATGTGGCAATATCCCATGCTTAGTAGAGAGGCTTTTTGGCTTTAAGCATTGTGTGTGCTCCCTTCAGATTTATGATTTTGACCCCAGCTTGGCATTATCACACTGTCAGTGGGAGTATGGAGCTGGTTGGAACCTCCAGCTCTTGGTGGTAATCTCTCTTAATTAGTTTACAGTTGAAACAATTGTCCAACTTTTTGCCTTTAAACAAGGGAATTTTGCTCTATCAGTGGTTGATTTCCCTGAGGGAGGAAATCCTGAGGGGGGTTATCAGGGAAAGAAAAGCTCTGGGCTCCACTTTCAAAGCAATGCCATGTATGAAGCATGCATCAATCCTGTTAGTACTGCTTATTATTTCACAATGGCGTGTCAGGAATTACAGGCACAGACCTTTCTAAGGACTCTTGCAGACCTTTATGCACTCTCATCCTGAGTCAGGATTTTGTGGAATTATGTGTTAATAAAAGCTAATTTTACACATTAAATTGCATTCTTTGAAATTGCTCTTTTAATTGCTAATCCTTCCCTGACTTCTCCACAGATCTCTCCTAGCCTTCTCATTGTCGACTTTCTGCCAGGGAGCCCTCCGTGCCTCATCATTAGGACTAAAATCTGCCATCAGTTAACACACAGAGCTTATAACTGGGAGCAGCCACCTCCCTTGCATGGGAGCACAGACAGTAATAGACACTATAGTGGCAGCACCAAAGGGACTTTTACCATGTATTTTAATGACTTGTGCTTGATTACGTTTGCTAGATTGAACCGAAGTTCATTTAGTAATTGGTATGATTCTTACAGGGTACACATTTGACATTCCTCCCTCATTAGAGAGCTCCAACAATGGCTGTTGCAACTTTCATCTCAAGGGTGACCCTCTCAGATACATATCCAGTCTTTTTCTTTTGATAAACCACCCAACCCGGCATTCATTAACACTTAACCATCTGCAGCCAGCCCCTCCTAGTACCTTCTCCCTTGCTTTGATGATATAATTAAAAGCCTTCTGTATTATCTCCCTCAGAGCAATAAGTCTAGGTGCGTCAGCTCCTGCATTGTTTGTTATTCGATTCTCTCTGTATCAGCTGTTCCTTGCGACAGGCTCATTTTTCATATGTTGTAAAGATTAGCTGATGGAGTGGGAGATCAGAGGCATGAGACCAGAGTGTGGCTCTCGATATTAGTAACCAGATGCTCATTTGAAATGGTGATGGGGTTTGCTGTTATCTGTTAGATTATTTGGCTCCTTTGCTTTTACCTGAAGATAAACTGGTTTAAGCACTAGTCAATGAAAATTAGCATCATCTTTAGTGGCTTGTTATGATAGAGTACTCTTATCAGTCTGGTTTAGTGTGGCTATTCTCTCCTTGAGTCTGGTTTACAGAAATCACAGCTTTGTTTATGCATGTGCCCAAACTTGCCTGTTTGACCTTTGAAGCTGTGATTATAATATTAATCTATGGGACTATTCTGTTGCAAATCACTTAGGTGGTCTGTATTTCAGAGGATTTCATTGTGGGACCTCCCTCTTGTCCAGCATGATGTTCCATTGTTGTTAGTATATTCTACATTGAAAGCTAACTCAGACTGGTGTTTCAGTACATCTTGTTGTTTGGCTGCTTTTTGTGGGGGTTTTTTTTGTGTGTGATGGAGGAGCTGGGATAGCACTGTGCCTCTATTTGTCCACTTGCACTGATTTTGTATAACTTTATAACAAAGTTGCTTAGCTTCTGAAAAACTTGGTACAATGCTTGCATGCAGATACAAACTTCAGCCCACAAATCCTCAGTGTCCTGTGGAGTAGTTAAATAGCATTATTCCAGTTTGCAGGTGGGGAGACTGCATGTGTCAGAGCCACACAGACACTGGCAACAGAACCAGCATTTACTGGGGAGTTCCTGTTGTACACCCTTGCTTGATGCCTAGCCCCTGCAGCCTCCCCCCGCCTGTGTTTAAGGGGGGATTATGAAAGATCTTGAATAGGAAGAGAAAAGACTGGCATTCTGACACTAAAGAAATTTTGTCTTGTTTGTCATCTTCAAGTTAAGAATTGGATTTTTTTTTCCTCACATTTTTGCCTCTCCTTCCCATGTTGCATCCATTTCTATATTTTTACATGTTTATTGCCTTGTTCCATTGATTTGTTAATTTTCCCAGTAAATTATTGCATTTGTTACATAAATACAAAGGAACCTTTCTCAGAGAAGATAGGAAATTTCTCCCTCTCATACATGCACAAAATGTGGAAACCGTTCTCAGGATGCAGAGCAGGAGGTAATCTGCTGACTTCCAACTGCAAGATCTCATTAAAATTAGCGGATTCCCTATCCTCTTTGCATTAGGAACATTGCTATTTGGGCTGCCTTCCACAGCAACATCTGGGCCACTGATAACATCAGTACTGGAGCATTGCTAGGTGAGCTTATGTTTTGTTAATGAAGTAATCTACTGAAAGTGCATATATCATTTTCTACTACCACATACCTCACTGCAAAGCGTTGTACTACTATTATAGGAGCTTTCCTTTGCAAATGGGACTTAAAGAATTTTGTTATAGTCAAAAATATGCGTAGCTTGAATGGCATGCTTGAGAAATGCCGCATAAGTCATGAAATGTTAAGACTTAAATACTTTGGTAGTTCAAGGCATTAATTGAGAAATGCACTGAAAAATGGCCTATTAGAACACCTGATGTTCTTGGTAGCTTTGGTGTTACTAAATATTTGGTGTGATAGTATTGGTTTACTATTTATATATATATATATATATATATGCACACCCAATTTGTGAGTGATCCTTCTGCTGAGCTAACTACATAATAAAAGTGATCATGATCACAAACATCTGACTTTAGCGTGTTCTGGAATAAGCAAACCAAGTTGGATAGAATACACTGATAAAATATGTTCATTCAAACTTCATTATGAAATCCAGACATCAAAGGAAGAAAAATGAAAACAGAGACAATTTCAGGTGTGGAGTGAAATTTCTCTCCTTAATAGCCTCTGACTGTGAGTGCAGTTACGGATGTTTTGAACAGCTCGGCATAGTCCCTGCCTGTTGTTGTGTTTTGTCTTTTTAATCTGCAGGCTCAATATGGCTTTTCTGTTCTGAGAACTAGTGGCAAGTGTTCAGACAGCCAGAATGCTCTCAAATGAGGCCACAGATTTGTGGAAGGGAAAGTAATATTGGCCTAAAATATCTAGCTGGTTTGAGACAGGTTCCAAAAAGGATTTCCATTATCCAAGAACAGAGAAAACATGAGAGAAGCAATAGAAGCAGTCAATGAGTCTTTATGATTTAAACTCTGTTCTCAAAATTTTGAAGCTACCAGAGATTCCTGAGGTTCTGAAATATTAACCTGCCACTGCTCTGAAAGCAAAGACTTCCCTGCTTGGCTTTTGATTGTTTGGCTTACGATGAGTGGGAGTTTTACTGATCTTTCCGACCTTACTGGGCTGGATAGCCAAATGCTTTGTAATTGAGCTGTGGCAATCATTCATAATGTGTAGTGTAGGAAAGGTGAGCAGACCCCATCTCCATCCCCTCTTCCCCTCCAGGAAGCATTGGTGAAAATACAGTAGTGTTGCTGTGTTTGCTAGCAGAACATGCCCAGCCTTGCATATATATTAAGGCAGGCACTTAGCCAGAAGCTTTGAATTATTGTACCCTGACATTACCCACTGTAACTTTTAGCACTCTGGGCCCATTACTTTGGCTTCCTGCCCAGTAATGTGCAATTTCCACTTACATGAGAAGATGTAGCAGGAGTAATGACTCCTTGGAGGAGGTGTTTTCTTTTGCAGCAAATCAGCCCAGGGCCAGCAGGTGTAAGTTTATAGATACAGCCCAGTAATGGCAGCTTGAGCTCTTCTCTTCTGGCAATCCAACAGTAGATGGAAAGGAA
>WEIT01009009.1:30623-58487 GCA_013389985.1 Dryoscopus gambensis
CCCCGTTTGTCTTTAAAAAACAAACAAATGAACACTCCCTCTCACAGTAAGTAGTTCAGTTTTGGAATGATGTCCTGTTCCTAGACTTTTTATAGCCCTCTCATGCCCATTACATATACTGAATGCTCACTGGGTTCTCATGAGTTTTTCTCCCCTTTTAAGTAAGATAAAAGATACAGGGGCTAAGTGTTGTGTTCACAGTACATTTTCTTAGCAGATAAACTGACATGTGAAAAAACATTGAGGGTGGGAGATTTATGTTAGTCTTGACCATATACAAATCTGGTGATACAGCTGGATACATGCTTGAAGGAGCTCTTCCAGAATAAGGCTCTGTGATCGAGTCAAAATTAAGTGGAAAATCTGTGTTAACCCCCAGGGCAATTTCTTACCGTGCATAAGAATAAGGCTTATCTGATACTCTGACTGGTACATGGGGGCATTGTACAAGTTATTTTAGTTCCCACTTGTGTACAGAAACATGTGTGAAAGGTGAGAAAGCTTCAGGAGCAGCAGATCTTTAAACCTGGAATAAACTATTCAGTGTATTTTAGAAAGTTGATGAGGGTTTGGAATTCTTGTGCTTCCTGTAGTAGCATGAAACAGTGTTTACAACTTTCTTTTGTCATAATACAGCACGTAGGACTCATTTCTTGAAATCCTAGCACCTAGTTTTGCTGGGATTAGACATTTCTGGAATATTAGGCATTTCACACATTCAGTTATTTTTTCCTGGTACTTCATTCGGTTTTGAATTTAAATCTGTGGGACAAGGATGGTCTTTGTCAGATAAGTCACTCAGAGGGGCCTCTGAGTGTAAGTAGCAGTTACTTCAGATTTCAAGGCTTTATGCTATTTCAGTGGAAACTGGTGATATCTTTGACTTTGTCAGTCAGGATTTTACCTTGTATTAACCAAAGCCAGTAGAGTGAAATTCTGCTCTGAACGCTTCTAGTTGCCCCCAGATTCCCATAGAACAAGTCTACTGACTTTTTGCAAGTATGACCAATTGGGGGTTTTTTGTTGTTTTCTATCGAGAGGCCATTCTCTGCCTTCACTATTTTTTGATGCTGTGCTGCTTTTCTATGACACATCCATGACAAATAGATAATTACAGCAGCTAGGCAGCACTTCTTCAGACCTGATAGCAACATCTGGCTTACTAATGGTAGGTAGCTGCTTCATTCTCTTTATTACACAAATGCTGCTTATTCAGTCAATTGAGAGAGTCAATTGCAAGTAATGTGCTTAACTGGCAAATCTGGGGAATGGGACTTTTGCCATGAGGAATAACTTCAGCTTTCAGACTTCTGGCACTAGTGGGCATTTGCAGCTTGTTTTTCTTCTCTGAGGAAGGGGAGGACAGCGCATACCCAAAGATCTTTCCATGTTTGGCAGCAATATGCCAAGACTTTTGAAAGACTCTGGGGATTTTTACTTGCCTCAAAAGTACTGACATCTACATAATTGTTTGAGTTTAAGGATTCTTTTTAATACTTTGGTTTTTAGTCCAGAGAGAACCTACAGTAAGATTTTGCCTCTCTGCAATTCCGCACCAGGACTGGAGAAGCTCAGATGCCTTGTTTAAGTTGTGTGTGTTTAAAACTAACAGCAGGGACTAAAGTGAACAGTGAAGCTCTTGTACGGTGCCAGGAAGTACTGACACAGTGTACTTCCTCAATATTACAATATTTACATTGTGTTAATATTTTAACAGCGGGGTTTGATGGCAGGCAGAACACCTTTTTTCATTGTTTGTAGCTCAGTGAAGCATTTTCATTTTTTCAAATTTTTTTTGACATACAAAAGTTGAAAAGATGTTGCCCAGCCGTAAAAAATTCAGATGCTACAACTGGCTTTTGTAGAGGAAAATTATTGCTTCCAGGTTGAAGCATTACATGAAAACTAATGTGCTTATCTATATGGGACCTGTTTCTTCTTCAGTGAGTCCCAGCTTGGCTTCAAAGATGTGGCAAGAACAAGCTCTGCCTGGGTGAACCTAGTTTGTTTATAGCTGTATCTGTAAGGATAAATTGCATTCAGATTAATATATATGTTGTAGATAAAGTACAAAGCCACAAGCAACTACTATGAAAACAGGGAAAAGAGAACATGAAATGGCTAAACCTTGGTTCTGTCTAAATATATAAATCTTGCTGTAGGATTTGGAACAACTTTGTTGTGTGGCAGCTTTGGAAAAAGGCTGAATATTCAGCTCCAAGATGAAGTCATGATACCAAGGGGTTTTTTCAACAGCTTTATCACTGTCTTGCTTTGTGGTACTAGACAGATCCTTTGATTTTTCTATGCACTTGCTTCTTCTTCTGGGTGGGATTGTTTGGAAAATAATCAGTATATGTTTGGCAGCAGTGAAATTCTATGATGAGGGATGTTAGAAGAGGTCAAAATACTGTTTGGTAGCCTGTAACTCAGTTTGTAGTTCTTTAATGCATTTTTATGAACTATTTTTAAAGGCCTGAATTTATGATTATCCTGCCTGAAGTTTTACTGCATTATAGCAAACCAAATTCTTGAGTTTTAAAAGGCAGAACTTGCTAGTGCCTTTGAATAAAAGTCAGAGGAAATATTCTGTTTATTAGAACCCCCTCAAACATGTATGTCCAGACAAAAATAAAAAATACCATGCCTCTAATGTAATTTAAACCTGGGGAATTTATTTTTCAGGAATGAAACTGCTTTTTCTTTCCTCTCCTAGGAGGAAAAAATGCATTTTGGCAGTTAAATCTCCATCCATCAGTCATCTACTAGTTGTGCACTGGATCCTAGTGAAATCAAGTGTGCAAGGGTCCTACCCTGTCCAAATCTACCAAGCTCAAATGCCCATGGTTCCATGCTGACTTGGGGGAAAGCTGAAGAAATTCTTGTTCATAGCAGTTTATCTCCTACAGCTGGAATTTGTTCCTTCTCTTCTTTCCACACTTCTGCTTCACCAGGATAGGCTGATTAAAAAGTGCTCTTTAATCAGCTGCAGTACACTGGCAGCCTCTGCACAGGGGTGCCAGTATGAGACTGGGAGCTCTGCCCTCAGATACCCAACACTGGTAACTTCTGGGTCTGTCCACATGAGATTCACAAGAGGTCACAGACCATACCCTTCTACCAACTGGATTTATCCTGCCTGAACAGGAACTGTGACCTCAGTGTGAAACAGCTCTTGCTTGGGCCGAATTTTCTGCTGGTGGTACCTGACCCTGGGGTTTGTTTCAGCAACAGCCTTTGCTTTGATTCTTCACCAGGTTCCTTTCTTCATCAGTGAAATTAGAGTTGCTGAGGCTGGTTTTGGTAGAGAGTGTGGAGTTGTATCACACCTCCACACGGGAGGGAAATCAGTTAAAAATACGAGCTCCTTGTATTTAGGTGAGAGCTTTCCTTTCCTCAGCATTTCCTCTTTCAGAGCAAAGCGAGCCCGGGGATCTCATAGGTGCCGTGCTTTGTGGCGTGGGAAGACAGGCAAGCACAGGCCATGCGTGCTGCTCTGCCAGCACAGGGCAGGGATAGTTGAAGGTGAACACCTGCACCACATGATGAACTGCACAATATTGCTTTTCTTAAAGCGATCGTTCCACGAGCTGAGCCAGCAGCGAGACAGAAGCAGAGGCTGTAGCTGGCTGGGGGCACGGCTCCACCCCACAGCTGGCGGGCCTCACACCCCTGGGGCCCTGGAGTGGCAGCCAGCACAGTAGCCAGTCCCTTTTTTGGCACTCTCCTGAGTGCTAGGTTGGAATCCTGCCTTGCTGCTGCATTCAGAGCAGATGGAAGAAGAGAGTCCTTATTCGCTTTCCCCCATGAACTTCATGTGTAGCAGAGGGCAGGATGTGGGCCCGTGCTGTGTGAGCCCCGCGTGTTGCACAGACACACGCTGGTATTTCTTTGCTGTGTGCTGACAGTTGGCTTGCTAACAGTCCCAGCAAAGCTGCTACCAGGAGAAATGTGATCAAAGGGAAGTTGGATGGTAGCTTGTGTTCTTTTTTTCAGAAAATTTCTGAAGCTTTGGGCTGGTGAAGTAAGATACCTAATTTAGGGGAAGGCAGAGGGGAGATAGATATAGAGCAGCCCCTTTCCTTGTAAAGTTTTAACATGAAAAATTCAAACTTGCTTTGAAAATTTAAATCTTGAAGATATGTCTCTCTGTATATCCTGCGAATATGCTTAAGAACATACATAATAAGCATTTATAATATATGTGTGCATGAATGACATTGTGCCCAAAGTCAGTTGTGCAGGTACAGATGACAACATTTGCTATATTTGTAAGAATTTTACGATGCTTGCAGCTGAAACCTGTAGGCATATGGAGACTGCTGTTTTCACCCCTCATTGAGGTAGATGAGAAAGTCCAAAGCCAGATCAAGGCTGCCTAAAGCAAAGCAGTATATGGTCCTAATCAATAAACTCCCCAAAATAATTTTTCTCAAATTTCATCAGTGCAGAGCTTGTCAAGAGAGTACTAACCAAAACCTTAGTTACAGGTTGAGCATACAAAAAGCCACATTTAAAAATATTGACTTTGAAAATTGTAGCACTTGCCAGTTAATAAGTGCCGCAGCTGAGACTCCCCGTACAACTTTTTACTTTCATATTTCCCACATATTATGGTACAGCCTCAGTTACCTGCCTTTGTACCTTGTTTTGGGGTTTTTTTTCCCCTCTGTGACCATTGCTTCATTTATTGCTTCAGATGTTTACTGAAGGAGATACCGTTCAGTGTTGTAGCTAACTTCTGTAGTTCAGGTGAAGGCCACCAGTCTCATTCCCTGTTTAAACCTTGTTCTGAAAATAAGGTCAATACTTTGGTTTTGGAAAGGTAAAGGTAAAAAAATTCCTCTTGGTGCTCATCACTGATACTGTAAGGCCCATGAACTATCTTTTCAGCACCTCTACTAGTGAAGCAGTGGTTTTCCTCCTTCTGAAAGTGGGAAACCAGGGTACACAAGAGCTGAAGTTTGAAGCATCTTTGTCTTAAGTATGCCATTTTTCAATTCTTAACACTATACAGGGAGCTCATAATGTTGAAAAAATCTTTTCCATTGATGATAGCTGTTGCAGGGTGATAATCAATGGCAACCTGCAGAAATTAGATATATGCTCTGCATTCAGCAGCATCCATAAAATCCTCTGAGAGAAGGGAACTACCAAAAAAAGAAAATTTAAACATCAGTTCTTCAGGCATCATTCATTTGCCTTACATTTTAGTAGTTCTCTTCTCCGCTTGCAGCTCTCTGCCTTGTACGTTTAACACACATGTTCTAACAAATGAGGCAGTCATTCTTCTGCCTCATTACACAACACTGATTCATCCCCGGGGCATAGTCCATCTTTGCATTGGGTGAAGAAGAGATTGAGACTGAGGAGAGGAAAAGTAGGCCTGTTCTTAAGGGTTGTATCATAATGTGAACACAGATGATCTTAACTGAGGTATAAGCAACATGCTTATAGCTTTTCTTAATTTGAGTGCCCAAACTCTTACCATGATATTCTTTGTGTGCGTATATATATTTATGTATGTGACACTTTTAGAATTAATCAGTGAGTCTACTCTGACTCTTGCTAATGGAGTAGCTGTTATCAGCATAGATTTATCACCTTTCAGGTCAGCCACCAGAAGGATATGGGATGCTCTAAACTTCAAAGAATATCCATCTCAGCATTTACAACCTTGGAGCATACTCTGTTTCTCTGTGAAGCAGTGCTCAAGCACTTCAATTACCTTGCAGAAAAGAGAGAATGGAGCATACCCAAGGCAGAAGGACTTCTACTTTTTAGAAGTAAAAAAACCCAAAACAAACAGGTCTCCTCCAAGCGTGTGCAAACAGTGTTTTTTTCAGACTTAGCTTGATGTAGTGTGGGCACTTTTCCTGTTTACAAATGTAATTCCCAGACGAAAAGACAACCCTATGCTGTGCCAAATTCCAAGCATGGAAGTGCAAGAGCTTTTCGGCAGAGCAGATGAAATATTTTTAACATGGTCAAAACAAAGGGGTTTTTCCATAATTTTGTTCTTGGAAATAGCTGAGACATTTTTGATGACGCTATCCAAAAAATAATCAGCTTGAGGGAAACACCTGGCATGGGTTATTTCAGCCAAAACAGTTACACTTTGGCAAAGTTTACAAATAGATGAAGACAGAAACTTACAACAGGAAATTCTGAGCAATTTTTCCTTAGGCAC
Source organism: Dryoscopus gambensis (assembly GCA_013389985.1). Lineage (NCBI taxonomy): Eukaryota > Metazoa > Chordata > Aves > Passeriformes > Malaconotidae > Dryoscopus > Dryoscopus gambensis. The sequence goes on from WEIT01009009.1 coordinate 36,814, forward strand.
CCTAGTTGCACCACCTCTGAATGTTGGTCATCTCAGATTTGGTGGAGGCAGATCCCACTGTGTGTTTGCTCAGATGTTCTCTGTACTCAACCGAAGTGTCACATGCACTTTCTGAGATAAGATCTTCAGACTTCATTTCAAAAGACTGTGTAGGCATATGTGAAACAAAATTGACAACACACATATTCCTCTTATGCATTAGGACATTTCACATACTTTCAGGGTGTCCTTCCCACCCCTCTTCCTCCTAAAAGCCAGGTAAAACTTTATTGTGTTTAGTAATGTGTTTTGCAAATCACCATTTTGTCCAGAATCTAGTCCTTCTGACGTTTTGAGTGTAGAAAAAGCCACAGTTTCCCTGGTACGGTCACCTGAGAAGGGGGCAGCTCTTCCTGTGGCCAGAAGGATCATGTGTGGTGCTGGAAAGGCAAGAATGATAAACAGCAGCACTGTGGTCACTTCAAAAGGTCTGAGTTAGCAATTCACAGTGCCTTATCCTGGGTATGCTGAGTGCTAACATCTTGCCTGCCACCAGGGAAATCCACTTTCCCTGGGGAGCCCTCCTCTCAGGGTGCACCCCGTGAGAGTCTGAGCTGTAGCTAAGAAAACAAATCAGCTGTCTGCAGTTCTTCCAGCACTGGAGAGCTGCCTGCCAGAATTTGCCAGTAGAGAAACTCTTTTCTCAACTGAGCAAATTTGCAGTAAATTTTATAGCCAAAGTCAGTATCATTTGTTTACAAAGTTAAACACTGGGGTTTGGGTTGGTTTTTTGCATTTTTTTTAACTTCTGAAATAAATAAGAGCAAATTGTATGAGGTCATAGTGCTCTGCCTTTCCAAATTGCTTCAGCTGCAATCCCGGAGCACACTTCTCTGCTCAGCTCCCCTCTGCTGTGTCCAGAGAGCCTCTGCTGGCCTGTCAACAAGAGGAGAGAGGAAGGTTTGCTGTCTCAGTGCTGTGTTGGGAGATCCATGGCCATGAAAAGGGCTGCAGCAGAGCCACCCTTCTTCCCCTCAATAAAGGGCAGGGCAGTGTGAGATCTTTGGAAACTGGAGGTGTGAGTGACTGGCTCTGGAGCTCCTGCTTGGATGGCTGTGTGCTTTGCTGTACACAAAGGCCCCTGCAGGTTTATATTAAGGTGCTGCCCAGACTAAACCAGTGCATTTTTTCTTTTTCCCCTCTAAATGCCTTTTTATCATTCAGGCTGTCACCTGTGTTTCCTGGCAAGGGCTGCTAGCTGGGGGAGGTCTGGCAGAGCTGAACACCCAGCTTTGGTGGTCTTTGTGTGGCTGCCTGAAAGATGGCTTAAAACAGAACCTGCTCTGTGAATACCTGCAAGTTAACATGTGTCAGCCGTGTGGCTGGAAGGTTTCTCCTTTGCTGTAAAGAGAGATTTTATAATGAATACTTTCCTTGTGATTAAAACAGATAAATAAATAAATAGCTCCTACAGGAAGTATACTGTGTGAAGACAGGGCAAATAGATTGTAGCTTTCCAAACAAGGAAGAGAAAAAGGGGGGGCGGGGGAACCCCACAATCAACCCAACCCAAGCTCCTCCTTAGTGCATTTAATCTATTATAATGTGAAATGGCAATTCATCTTTCCCATTTCCTTTCCTTGTCAAACATATCCAGCTGTTGGAGCTTTCCCTGCTCCCTACTCAAAATGCCAGGATTTGAAATTTGTTAATGTCCTACTCCTCCAGGGTATCATTACTGTTGTCATCTTTCCATGGTACCAATCAAGCTTACTCCTGAAACCTCAGGGGGAAAAGCCCTAATGATCCAAACTAGAATTAAACGCATTATGATTTTCAGCAAATGCCTTCTGTAAGAAGTACAATTCCTTTTCCTGTTGGAGACTATCTGGGAGTAGACATATCTTTAGATGTGCTAAATTGGAGCTGAGCAACTTAACAAATAACTGCAAACCTTTCTGTGAGACCCTGATACTCCACAGTGGCCACGTGCCTGAGATCCCAAGGCATGCTTCGTCCCAGCACAGCATTCTATGCATCCAAGCTGCTCCTAATGCAAATTTTTTCTAAGGTAAATATTTAAATGTGTTAATTTTGTTCTCTTAACTGTGATTTACAGCATCATATGATGACCCTTTGGATTCTGTAAAAAAGTGAATTTAGAGAGGGCATGAAAAATGTCATTCAATTAATTATAGAATCATAGAAATATTTAGACTGGGGAGAGATGTCTAGCAGAATCTAGTCCAACCTCCTGCTCAAGTAAGTCTAACTACAACTTGTGTTGTTCTCAGGGGTTTTTTGGCAGTTGAGTTTTGAAAATCTCTAAAGATGGAAACTGGGCCTTGTCCCAGGACTGTACCACTCATTGAAAAGTTGTTTTCTTTATGTCCCAACTGGAATTTCCCTTGTTGCAGCTTGCATCTGTTGCCTCTTGCCCTCTCACTGTGCACCTCTTGGAAAAGTCTGGCTGTCTTCTGTATCACCTCACTTGTGGTAGTGGAAAAGTGTAATCAGATTCCGCCGCAGCCTTCCCTTCTCAAGGCTGAACAAACCCAGCTCCCCCAGCTTTTCTTCCTGTGTCATGTGCTCTTGGCCCTCTTGGTGGCCTCAGCCGGGCTTGCTCTGATCTGATAATAAACATTAAAAATTGTTAACTGTTTTTTTCCACTGTTTGATGCAGTTTCAGTTTCCTTGGGTAACCTTCAGTCAAGTTGACTTTTGTCTTCCCACGAGACGTGAATTTGGAGCCAAGAAGAAATTCGTTTACCCATCTTCGTGTGCTTCCCTCCCCCCTTTTTTTTTTCTTAAGTCATTGCCACTTGGACAGTATCACCCTAAGCATTCTTTTATCAATGCAGTACATTTTCTGTACCCAGCACTACTTGCATGTAAGATAATCGTTTGGTTGAGGTTATCATCTTGCCTTGTTGGACATCTCCTTGTGAGGATACAATCCTTACACTATGATATCATATATATATATATGTCTCTTGCAGTGGAAAACATAATTCCCTTGTATTCTCCATTCAGATGATCTAAATGTACAATTTTCAAGATAATGGTTTCCTTTCTACCCCTCTCTGCTTTGCTTCTAAATCACTCTTTGTCCACAACACCTCAGTCACTGACACATCCTTATGAAATGCTGAGTCCCTTTTTACTGACAGGTTGAATTTTGGGTAAAGAGAGAAAACAATTACTGTTTTCCTTGTATTTCACTTTTTCTTATAGTTTTTTTATTCTAGGTGTTAGTTCAGTGTTCAATTTCACTGTGCCTTAGCCAGGCAAGTGAAACTTGAACAATAATAAATATGTCTGTAACACTGTTGCTGACTTTATTATTGCATTGAATTTTTGTGGTGGGAGACTTAACTTCCTGCGTATAGATGGGACAGTAAATGCTACCAGTGATGATAGGGCACACATGCATGAATAGAGTAGCTAAGGAGTGTCTTCATTAAGTTAGTGAACCATCATTCAATCAGTAATGGTACTCTGAGTTCCATTCTGAATGTGATAAGGAGCCTAGAGTGTGAGGTAAGGGTTGATCTTAGAACAATCTTGAATCAAAGAGGAGCAACTGTGAATTTCTTGACTTAAAGTGAAAAAACTAAAAAAAGGGGAGTATAACATTTTAAATAGTCTATGGGAAATGCTGAATGCTGTCTCATTAAGCTACTCGTTTTGAAGAAGTCCAAGAGGTGAATAGAGAAAAGGAGCACTATTTCCCCTAAATCAAAGATGCAGAGATGAACTGTAACTCACACAGCATTTTACACAAAACTTTTATGGATTAATACCACCTGGAAAGAACATTATAAATAAAAGCTGTCTCGTGAAAAAGAGGAGATAGGATTCATTGGCCAAAAAACTTTCAAAGGTCTTCAAGAAAGGATAAAGTGAAGACAAAAAAAAAAAAAAGTTTGGTCTTATCACAGATGGAAGATCATCTTGCAAACACCATGGTGAAAACAGCAGAAGAGTTGTCCTACAGGGAGGGGTGGAGCAAGGATTAGCAATCAGTACAGATGATAGGAATTAATTAAGGTAGAATGATTGCTAGGGAGAAGGGTGTAGAAATGGTACTTGTATGGGTCAAGCAGGATTGAATTACACACTGGAGCTTCCAGTTTATCTTCCAGTCTGCTAAGAGAAATTAGTCAAACTGAGGTTCGGTCCATTTGATTGCAGACCACTCAACACAGTATCTGCCTGGAGAAACAGCAAAGTCGTGTGGGGATCTCCAGTGCCTGTAATGCAATACCAGTGGAGCAGGGTGGAAGAAGTTGCCCATATGAAGGTACAGCCATGTCTGTATTTTCTGACACTTACATGTTTTATACAGACATGTCTGAAGTGTTTAAATCTATTTATCAAAATATATAATCATGCACCTAAAGTTTACATAATTCCTCAGTTTATGGATGCTTGTCAGCCTTATCAAATGCATCGTATATGTGTGTTTGTTTAGGCAAATTGTCAGAATGCCTCTGTTTCTTTTTCAGAAAAGGAGCCTAATTTCAAAGGCACTTAGAAAAAAGTCGGTAACTCAGACACAGATGGCCGCAAAGGCGGAGGTGGGAGAGAAAGGGGAAAGATGAGTTCTGGCAAGGAATCACATTTGTTGCAGGTGCGCTTGTTTTAGAAGAATGGGATGCTGTCTGGGAATGAATGAGATCCATTCCTCAGCAGCGTGTACAACCTGCCAAACACCCTGGGTGGCCTCCGACGGCCGCAGAGACATTTGGTCAGAGAGGAGTTCTAAAAATGTCTAAACTTGCTGGCATTCCCGTGCAAAAGCTGTGTTAGTCGGGAGCTGTGGGGTGTTCCTGGCTGTTTGGCAAGTGAGCAGAGTTAAGGTTACTTAGATGACCTGAGCTGAGTGTGCACATGCTTTCAAAGGATTTGAGTATGTAATTGAGGAGTTTTAATTTCTGTGGTCAATTTTTCAGAAAGCTGCCTTGTTTCCCAAAGGGCTTTTTGGCAGAAGTGGAAGTTAGATCCCTGCTCCTTTAACTGCATCCAGACTTGGTGGAACTTGAGAACAGCTTTTTATGTGGTTTGCATCCATACCATCCCTTTCATACTTTGATCTGGTTCCTCTCCATGTTATGGTGTCTGTGACTGTCACTTGCGCGTCTTCTGCTTTCCCTCCATCATCTGGAATGTAGGGTTTTGGTGGTGATTCTGCAGTTTTGGGAAGTCATTCATAAACTTGAGCCTGCAAAGCAAAGCTGTGCAGTTTTACTGGCTTGCTGTGTAATGACTTTTGAATGAGTCATGCATGTTCTTGTGAGCGCTGGGAGTATGTTGCTGTCAGGCTTGAAGGTTTTAGTTAGAAAATAGTATGGAAAGCCAAATGAAGCACAAATGCAGTCATGTGGAATTACCTTTTAGTAGAAAATTTCTCAAAGTTTCCTTGTCTTCTCCCTAGGCTTTTAACTTCAAAAATAAGAGACACTGACAATTAATTAATATGAAATTGTGGCAGGGTGTAAGAAATACATTTACTCTTTTTGTGCTCCAAATTTTGAGAGTAGAACAGGAGAAATAGAACATAGCAAGATATAACAGATGTTTAATGCTGTGATGGGTGCTTCACATTATTGAATTAGGCACAATTAATTGCCTGATAGTTTATTGGCTTGCCTGGCTACTTTGGAGTTTTCCTTTATTATAATTGGTCTTGGGTGCACCAAAGAAAGGCAAAAGAATTATTGCAAGATGTAAGGGCAGAATTAGCCTTCTGCAGAGATGTGGCACACCCTAGAGATTTATCACTTGATTTTTTTTCCCTTTTGTATGTAGTCCTTCTCTGCTTTCTCCGCATTCTTAGCATGTCTCAGAAATTCCAGCATTTTTAGTAATGAATCAGTGAGAAGAAGGGGAAAAGTCCTGTAATTGCTTTTTCCATTGTGCTTGTTGAAACAGCGTTGTGGGAAATGGACCCAAACAGTGTCTTTTAAGTGGTGTTGAGTCTGAGGCAGGTGGTATTAACTCAGGACTGCATTAACTCTTTTCAAATCTCTTTCCTGTTTCCTTGAGGAAACATGCCTGGTGTATATATGTGGCATGGGCTGTTTGCCTGCCTCTTGCATTGACATTTTAATTTGGTCCATGATATAAATATCATTTCCCTAATCCCCCTTGCCCTGACCTTGTTTTGTCTTTTCTTCAAAGTGAGTTGACTTTTTTTTCTTGAAGGAGGGGGGGAGGAGATGAGAATGGTGGCTGGCTGCTCTAGTTTGGAGCATTAAATGCTCAGGGAAAAAATCTCAGAGTAACTGTTGTTTCTTTCTTTGTATTCACATGGAAATTTTTAATCTCCATCAAAGGATCAGGAGAAAATAACGTTGAGATTCAACAAGAGAGTTCCCAGCTTACATGGAATTTTTAAATGTTATTTGGCTTTATCCTTTAAACGATGAGAACCATGAACTATGTACCTACAGGGTTCAGAATTAACTTTTCTCTTTCTTCCAACACACCCTCTTTTTTCTTCTTCTTCTTCCCTCCCTTTTTCTTACATCTTTATTGTTCTGCATAAACATGCAACTCCTTTCTGGGCAAAACTCTAAGTTGCCTTAGGATTTGTTTAGTTGTATTTATGTATACATTTCTAACATTAATTATGAGCACCAGTCTGAAATACAGCCTCATGTTCTTTTGATGTGATCTGAAGAATCTCTGTTGAAGGCCATGGAGCTAAGATCAGAACCCAACCCAGTGTACACTTGCATAGCTGTACAAGAGCTAACATTTGCCTGTTTAAAAAAAAAATATATCTACAAATAGGTATAAAAGGGCTAATGATCTCCTTATTTGTAGTGGGGAATCACCTGCACCTGTAGATTTAGCTGATTGTGCTGACAGTGATAGCAAGGGAAGCCCCCTGCAACTACCCAGGGAGGGTAACAGCAGATTTCACAGGTAGGTGCTGACAGCAACAGTAGATTTCATGCTTCATCACAGATTAATAAAATAGGAAGGATATTAAAATGCTAATACTCATTAATACTATTTTATGGTGTTTAACATGAAACCTGGAAAATGAAAATGAATGACAGCCGGTAAATGGACCTGACAGTTGTGTTCAGGGTGTCCGAAGCTGGTGAGAATTAGCTGCAGGAAGCAAAAGCTGTGGATGCTCCTATTCCTGCTGTGGATCAAACCAAATAGCACCTACAGTTACCTAGACTTATGCAAGGTCACCTAAATGTAGATTCAAATAGACTCTTCTATTATTGTAAAATATTTTATGAGATTCTTTTCCTTACCATCATTGGTCAGAACCATTATTTTCTGTGTCCTATGACAGACAGAGTCTCCAGCAATACATATATCTAAGAGCAGAAATCACAGCCCATTAAAGCATAATTGTGAAATCCTTTTTTGTCTTTTTAAGGGGTCAGTATTAGTTTTTTTCCTCGAAACTCTTCTTGTGTTTCAGTTGGCTACATTGTTCTTCATTTCTTGCTGAGGTTTCAATAAGCGTCATCCCAGAGGCAGTTGCATTTCAGCAACAAGTAAAAGTTGGCCCTCTGTGGGCCCTAATGTAATGGAATATAATATAACATACATAGATACAAACTTAATTCTGCCATGTTGTAGACTGTTTTAAGTTTATTTATGGTTAAAAGTCTCTGAAAACCTCTGCATAGCTGTGTGTAAATATTAAGCTTTTTGACCTATGGTGTTTTCACCTAATGTTCTTTCACAAGTAAAACTTTTTAATTTAGCATGAACCTTATCTACACCTTTACTGAGATGCAAAAATCCCAGAAACACTGGGAATACATAGAATGCACAGGGACCAGGGATATAGGGATTCTAAAGGTATAATTATGTCTTGCTGGTAATAACAGTACTTGGTAAAATAGCAGTTGCCTGACCAAGAAGCCATTTTTGCGCCTTAATGTTTTAGGTTTTAAATAAAATTACCCTTGAATATTCTAGGTTTATAATGCCTGGGTCTGAGTCTACACTCTGCATAGCTGACTGCAAGTGACTGATGTGCCCTCTAAGCTCTTAGGTACATTTAATATTGAATTTTCCAGGAGGTTCTTTTGCTTTTAAAAGATTTCATCTTCACTTGAATTCCGAGGTTTTATCTTGCACTTGCACCATGAATTTCAACTGCCCAGTTGTCTTCGTTTCCCCCACTTATGCACCATCTCTTGCTACATCCCCTGTAGTTGTGACCTGCTGCGTGAATGGCACATTCCATGCCAGAGATACTACTTCTTTTTGCGTGCTTAAAATGGGGTCAGTATCAACCCCTTTCAAAATTGCTGCCAACTCTTGTTCTCAGGATACTGGAGCCACGTAATCTGCTTCAGGGATTAGCGTGTCCCCCTCTCTTCATTTACAAGCAGATGTGTAACAGCACTCTCCATCTTTGGTGGTTTCACTGAAAACCTGCTACTTTCTCTTGAGGTGAAAACAGACAGAACTTAAAATATCAAAGTTTAGGGAATGAAAAGTCATGAAAAAGGGCCTGTCACTTGGGCCAGATTTTAGGAAAACATTTATTTTGGCAAATGTTTCTCAAAGGCAGGTTCATGTTTATGCTCCTCACCGTCTGGAGTTTGCTGTGAGGTGTCAAGAGCATGCTTACTTCACATTGGCTTAGAATTGGATTTCTGCCAAAATTCTGTGTGCCCTCCTCTCCTTCCTCTCACCCCTTTACTTTCTTTCTCCTGGTTGTAGCAGATTTTTCCTTCTGTTGATCTCAGTGCATATTTCATTTTCACTTCTTGGCACTAACAAAAACAACGAGCTTTAGAAACCAGGGGGCTCCAAGTCGTAAAACCTGAAGAAAATAAAAAAAGATGCTTTCTTCAGCTTATACGGTCTTACGTTTATCTCTTCTTAATATAGGCATGTGGAGTTCAGGATTTGATTGTAAGGATTTTAAACACACTAGACTAGAAGCCTTTTTGGTTTGTCTTCTTCTGTATCTATGTTACAGGCCAGTTGGTTCATCCAAACTCCTGCTAATTTTTCTCTCTCTTGATGAAGGGTCTTCAGTCCCTCTGCATCTCTTTTGATTTAAATTCCTTTCCTAGTTCCAGCCAGATGTTTGGTTTCCCTCGCTGTTGACAGTCAGATAATAGTCTCACACTATCACTTCGTATATCTACATTTGCAAGATCTGTTGCAAAAAAATTCCCAAATCTTTCTCACAGAGGGCCTTACTGTGTATTTTTACTACTTTCCAAAGGCAAATTCCTTTAATGTCGCATATAAATTGCTTCAACAGCAAGCAGAGGCAAACCTTCCTGGTTTTCCTTTTCCAGTAAGAAGGGTGTGTTTCTGAGCCACATCTTATGGATGACCCAGAGATTTGCTCCACCTTTGGCAAAGGAATGTGGCTAGCACTTCAGAGAATTGCAGGAAAGCTTCAGGAGTTTGGCCAAGAAAGATTAAACCATCAAAAACCAGGCAAAACTGCAAAACTTTGTCTTTTCCCCTTTCCACTACTTTCATTTCCTACCGTGTTGTGTTGTCCTCTGCATCAGACTATTTAAGACTGCCAAATACTTGGGTATTTTATAGGTAATATATCTTATAAATGCCATAGCCAGCCTCTGAGGGAAACAGAGGATTGTCGGTTTTGGATGAAGTATAAAACCCAAGCAGGAAATCATTGCTGAATGGCACAGCTGCAGGCAAACATTGTGAGCTAGTAAACTGCCCATCTGCACAGCCACACGTGTGTGGGAGCGCGGGGCCGGCGCGGCCGCGGCAGAGCGCGCCTGTAAGTGGTTAGCAGGCAGAAATTCGGTGATTAAAGAATGAAGTGTTTTGCTTTGTTAGTTCCTGAAGTACAGCTATCTGAAGGTGATTATAATCTTATTTTCAAGCGGGAGGAGATACTAAAGACTAGGGCTTCTCCTTGTCTGTAATAAAACATAAAAGCAAAATTTCAGAGGTTGATCATCCCACTGCAGGACAGAGGATGTGATACAACCTGCAGTGAGAACTGAAGGAAAGGTTTGTCAGGAAAAAAGAAACACACTGTATTTGTTCATAGGACTGAACTGGCAATCACATCTGAATCTTCCCTTCAAAGCTAGAGACAGGAACGACTGTGTCGGTCCTTATGTCTGCTTCACTATCATTGACCTGAACAAGGGCCTGGGTGGGCTTTGAGCTGGTCTTAAAGTTTGAACTGTGTAAGATCCCCCTTTTCTAGAGATTTTGCCAACCAAAATAATTTTCACTGTACTCATTCTAGTACTTGCCTTTTGTGATTTAATCTATTAGTTAGTTCCTAGTTTTGCTGTCTTCCATTCTAAACAACTCCTCTTTCTTTGTGGCTTATTTGTTGAGTTCCTCTAGCCAAGCTCACTGTGCTAGTTCTCTCAATCCTTCCTCTGAAGTTTAGCACTTCCTCTTACATATGCCAAGTTTGAGTTCATTTTCCGCATGATTTTCCCAACTACTTCTTTAAATAATCCACAATTCAGTAACTAAATGGAGATTGTTAAAATAATGAAACAACAACAATAAAGCTCTTTTAAGACTGCACTCCAACTGTAAAAACTGTTGATTTGGGTTTTTTTCCCAAATACTTTATTGAAAAATAAAATTCTCTTCTCATAGTCAAAATTAAATTAGCTGCGTTATAATCCCATTGTACAATAGACTTCCTACATTGATATTTGTCTTTTGGGAGAGTTTTTTGTTGATTCATTGCAATGTATAAATCAGTGCAAGAGTAAAGATAATCTAGTGACTGGGGCCCTTGTTTAAGGCATAGGTGGCTTGGGATAAAACCCCTTGTGATTTCTCCTCCTCCTAGTATTGGGGTGTCAGAATGGATATAATAAAAGTTGAAATCTGTAAACAGGGAAGATGGGTGTATTGCCAGCTGAAGCCTCTGGAAGCTTTCTGTTCACTTATGTGTTTTGCATTGGAGCCTCTAATGAGCGTAAAAGTCTTTGGACCTAAACTGGTTAAAATGTGCTCATTTCTCTTGGTTAAAGGACCGAGTCTAAAATGTTCTGGATGTTTCATGTGAGCAGGAATATCATTAATATATGCATCATAAATATTTTAATTGAAGGATCTGGTATTTCATATATCCTTCAGCATTTCCATATTTTTATTGGAAAGAAAAGGAGCTGCTTTGGTTTTTCCTCTATAGGCACTTTATTCTCGCTTTTCCTGTCAATTGATGCAATTTTTATGCCACATAAAGGGATTTCAGATTTTGTCATTACAGTGTTGGTACTTTCTGCATTCCATCTGCACACAAGTATGAATTCTAGGATGATGACATTAAATTATGGGTATCTCTGTTAAAATATAGGGAATACAGTTCTGAAAATGAAGCTTTTTCCTCATTTTGAATCTTTCTTTATATTTTAATGCTTTAGGGAAGCAGATGACTAGTGGACATTGTCTTAATGTCCTGCCATTTTGATTCATCCTCGTGAAGTGTGCAAAATGTCTGATAATGTTATGCGAAGAAAATGTGGATATGTAAGTTGTAGCATTCACAGACTTCATGTGTGCGTCTCCTCCCCCAGGACAATCACATCTCTCCGGAGCGAACTGATTCCACATCTGGTTAGGAAACAGTTTTCTTCTCCTGCATCATTGCAGCAAGGACTAGACAACAAAGAAGAGGACCAAAAGAAAAAAGAGCAAGTATCTCTAGGTCAGTACAATATCAAAAATTTGGGTTTATGGAAGTTCTAAAGTCTATATGCTACAGCTGAGTTATTGAGTAGACTACAGATTTAGTCTGAAACACTGTTTTAGAGATACAGCTTTTTTTTTCCCTCATGATTGCAAAGATTCTAGTGGATTTCTTTTTCAAACAGTATTGGGTACTATATAAATTTTTTGCCCTCCCTTATTTTGGTGTAAACCGTAAGCAAATCAGCTAGGGGCTCTGTATTTTTTTTTCCTGGGAAAAAAGTTTGATTTATTTTTGAAAATGTAATTTTAGGAGGGAGTTCCTAAAATTGCATAGGACAACAGGCTAAGCCTTAGCCACCCTGCAGTGAGAACTGGACAGGATCTCAGATCCTGGAATTTATTTTTAGCATTTCCGCTGTCTCCTTGTTTGACCTTGGGCAAAACATTGCATCTGTCCTGATTCCTTGATTCACACCTGCAGAATAAAAATAAGCACTTACTCACTACATGTGATAAAATCTGTTAATGATTGCTGAGCATCTAGCCATGGAGATGAGGTGAGGCAAAGATTTCCCTTCACCAACAGTATCTTAATAGTATTCCTCTTCAGAAAGTATTTCATTAAATCCTGTCTAACTTCATGCATGTGTGTGTTCTCCAGACATTTATAGTTTCATAAAGGAAGATAATAGCTTGCTGAAACCTGCTCCAGATAACTCTTGTTGGAATGATCATAGAGGAGATATGAATGAAACTCTCCACGAAGGAAAAGTGCGCTGCTATGTCCATATCATGAAGGAGGGGCTGTGCTACCGAGTGAATACTCTTGGGCTGTACATTGAAGCCAACAGACAGGTGAGGAAAATACAGAAGTGCCACCTGGGAATGCAGCAGTGCTTACGGAGCATTTTGGCCTGCGGGAGTGACTCCCTGCGCTACAGCTGAGGAGCATGTGGGGTTGAACCAGTGCCATGTTATCCAGGCACATCACCCTACTGCTTGTTGGATAGGGACGTGAGGCCAGGAAACAGTTCTGTTGCTGATTTACTCTAGATTTGATTTAGCTAAGAAAACCCTCACCCTACACACTCTTGTGGTTTTTTGGGAGGGGCAAGACCTGCAGCTAAAGAGCCAAGAAGTATGGAAAATAAGAACGGAAGTAGCTTTGATAGTTCATTTAATCAATGTCTTCCATGTCCTAAAAGCAAGATCAGTTTCGACTGGACTCTTCCTAGCAGGTGTTTGTTTGTGATAATAACAAAGTTTATTAACAATTTGCAGAAAGACTTAAATTACCCTTTCATTTAAATTGCCTAATGATTTCCATTATGAAAGAATTCTTTTATGAACAGATTTCCCTACTGTGGTACTCCAGGTAAACACAGAGGTGAACTCTTGATCTGATGCAGTCTGTTGCAGCTTTCACTTTCACATGACTGAGAATTCATAAAATAAAAAAAATCACGGATGAGAATTAGGGAAATCCTGTACTACCTAACAATCTGATTATTAAAAGCTCTTAATATCTTTGTGGGGCAGGGATTTGGGGTTTTGGGGTTTTTACTACACTGGCTGATGGAATATACAAGTTCTCACTTTGCCGTGCTAGGGATTGCTATCAGGAATGGACAGTTTCCTGTAGTTTTGAAAGACCAGTAAGGAGTGCAGTAAGGAAAAATTCAAGATTTCTGGAAGTGGGGCTGGAAAGGTAATAAAGCTGTATTGGGAATCCTGGAAGTGGTCACTGCCTTGCCTTTGCTCTCAGACTGAGTTGATTTCTTTTTAATAACATGAATGGATTAATTCATGCAAACCAGAATTGCAGAATGGCAGCATAAGTTTACACACTGGAGTTCTTTCTCCTTGATGCTTGTAGAGGAACACAGAAATAAAGTGATTTGCTTTGTGCTTAGGGAGATGAAGAAGAGAGGCAGCACTGCTGTCAGAAAGAGAAAACTTTCCCCAAAAATAGCAGGAACAAGTGTGCCCAAAGGGTTAAGGGAGAATACCACTTGCTAGGGAAAGTGTGCGTGTACATTTGGCAGCAGCCACTTCAGTAAAAAGTTATTGAGTTAAGCCAGTCAGACTCCATGTGGATTTTTTGTGTTGGTTTTTTGGTTTGGGTTGGGTTTTTTTTAACCTAAATATTCTACATTTTGGTTAGTTCAGGAAATATGTTTGCTCCTGGGTGGTACAAAGAATTTGCGTTTTGAAGTCACATTGGGGCCTTCAACATTGGAAAGGATTTTCTTTGAATTTTGAACTTTTTCAGGATGGTAAAATTTCTAAGGAAACTATGCAGAGGTAAAACATAAAATGGAGCTTAACGAGGAGTTGTGAGAAAGTAGTTCCTTTTTTCAGTGCCACTGCATTTTGTTTCTCTTGCTAATCCTCATAAAAGATGCACATTTAATTTGATCTGGGTGGGTGGTTACCTGTTTTGTTGGTCTCTAAGGAAGATTTTGGGTGTTTAGTTTGCTCTTATCTTGGCCTTCACAGACCAGATTCTGATCCCCTTGCTGCAAAGCTGGGACCTATAACTTTGGGGTCCCAAAGGACAGGTTCACACAGCAGTAGCAGTCCAGTCCAGTAGCTGTGGGAAGGAATGGCATCCTAACCCATTGCCCTTCTGATGAGGAAACACTTTGCTCACATCATTTCACTTCCAGCTGGGTTTCTGGATGCCTGCAGCCTGTGTGTGGGCAGGTGGGTTCAGGAGGGAGTTATCTTCAATAGCAGGAAATAGTTTCTTTGTAAGATGAATTAAATCCAAACACATCTTAAACCTTCCCTTGACCCAGGCACTCCCTCTGACTCCTGCCCCCAGTCTAACCTTTCTTTTCAGAGCAAAATGCTTGAGCTTGTAGCTTTCATGGGTTACCCCTCAGGCTGCACTACCACTGACTGATTCTAATAAGAGCTTTGCTCTGGCCAGTAAAACCCTTTATTAATTTCACTACACCACCTTTCCACTGAGGAGGGCAAGAGTCTTTCTTCGTTTCTTTCCCATCCTGCAGATCAACACTGGATAGTAGGAATCTTTCCAACCTATGCTGGAGGTATACTTTGGTGTGTGTTCCTCTCTTGGATCTGTGTGTCAGGTGACATGTCAGGACAACATCCCTCCACCCTGCCAGCATCATCCGGGCGGATTTGCCTAGTTTGTGGTGTTCTGGTAACCCGGTGATTTTCTGTAGTGCCTGCACCTTGGACTGAAGGATCTCATCTATGCTTGCTTTTTAAAAAATAAACAAAATCCAAGTCTATTGGGAAGGGCCAACTTCAAGGTGTAAAGAGCTACACATGTGAAAATGTCTACTGGGAACAACAGGCAAATTGAAATGATAGCTCAGAAATGTGAGCTCATCTGATCCCAACTTCTTCAGATCTGTGGGATTTCCTTTTTGAGGTTCACTCCTTAGCCATCAGCTCTTGTTATCCCAGCTTTCTAAGGAAGTCATTTTACACAGCTGTACTGTATAGCAGTTCCTTAGCTGTACAGCTTTGGAAATTGCTGGCAAAATTCAGCCAAATTTAACAGAGCAATAGAGATCTCAGAGATAAACTTTTCTAAGAGTTTTGTAAAAAGAGGTGCCTGGGTAGAGAAAAGGGAGACTTAATGAGTGCTGCTTCCTCCCTTGAGGCAAACTCAGTTGCACCATCACTGTGCTGAGACTCCAGTTGACCTCCCGGATGGACAGTCAGTGCCGCCATCCTGGCTGGCCAAGCAGCATGTGCAGAGCTCCACACCAGCCCCAGCACATGCTGCCTCTCATTCAACCATACAGTTTCCAGTGATGCAGATCTCTTAGCCCACATACATCTGGGTCTCCTGTGTTCCTTTGACTGCCATCTCTGTCCTACCAAGAGACATCATACATTGCATCACCCCTGCCAGGAATTGTGCAGCACTGTGTCTGTGCATTGTTGCAAGGCTCCCACCTCCCCTGACATCCCCATCTGTGCTGTCATCACCTCTTCTGTGGTGTGACCTTGGCCTCAGCCTGACGCCAGGAGATGCAGGATGCCTCAGGCTGCTCTTTCACCCACAAAGGAAGGAATGATGGAGTGATATCCCATCCTCCTACAATGCTGGCTCCCCTTCCTTTCAGGAGCCAGTTCAGAATTGCTCTCTATGGATTTGTTCTTGGCTACTTTGTGGGCTGTGTCTCTCTGTATTACCACCACTGCTCTGTCTGCTTATCTAACACCTGCCTTCTCCCTGTCAGGAACCTTTTCTTGTGCAGCTTTCTGGAAGATGGATATACCATCTGGAATAGCCACTTGATCAACTTTAGTTTCTTTCTACTTAAACATCTGAAATACAATTTTGCTGCCCCTGCCTCAGAATACTACCTAGTGGAGTAGGCTGGACACAGTCATCTTTTTATGCCAGTTTACTGGTTTATATTTGGTATTACTTGCTTCCCTCCCTTGCTTTACTGGACAGCATAAAACACGCTGAGCTGCATTTGAAATGGCAGATGCTGGGCATTGTGGTAACATACAGGATGTCACTGTGTTCAGCTGGAGCCAGCCTGCTTGCTGCTGCTGATCCACTGCTTTTCCACAGGTGGGAAGCTGAGTTGAGAGAAGACATGCAGTGCACTGTGGTAGCACTGTACCTGTCTCCTTTACAAAAGTGGAAGATGATAAATCACACATTGCTCGTGGACATTTTAAATGCAGTAACCCACCTTTTCCCATAAGTTAAAATGTTTATGGCAAATGCAGTAGTGCAATGGAAACCAAAGCCATCTTTGAGCTGTTTAGGTAATGTGGCTACAGCACTATCATTTTAATTTGTGATGTGGGTTTTTTTCATTCAGGTTCCCAAGTTATTGCTTAATCTGGGTCTGGAAGAGCCACTGGTTCATGGGTCTGCACAGATCACTGATAGAGGCATGGTAAGTGTTCGCTTTTCCCATCTCTGCTCTTTCAGTAGTCTGCAAACACTTTGTTTCGAGAACTGCTTGCTAAAATTCAGTCCCAGTGTTGGAAGTGAAGCCGAGTTCTGAAGTGTGGAATGGTGGAACGTAGGTGGTACCGCCCAGAGTCTTCTGTGGGCTCACCCGTGGGTTCCTGCCTTTCAGTCTCTCTCTTCTAAAATGTTTGGTACAAGGTTTATCTTACTCCCAAGTCAGACACTGCAGTCTCTTGTTCCCCAGTGGCAGTTTTTGGTAGTTGAGCAGTTTGCCTCCCAAAGGACACCAAACCCAGAAAGGATCAGAAGCTTTGCTTCTTGCTAACACGTTTTGGTTGAATACCAGCTTCAAGCCTCCCTTTGACAGGTCTCACTGGGCAAACCTGAGTGAAACTAGTGAGTACCAGCAGGACTGTGCCTACCATGCTTAACCTTTCTGCATGAAGCCTAAAGAGCCAGATCCACTAATGGAGTTTTACCAAGCTAACGGACCTTGGGAAGACTGTCTAACTGTCTGCCTACGGGGTGGGCACCAAATTTCCAGGTCTTTCCTCTGCCAAGGATCCCTCAGGGTAGAGCAGGGTAAACCTTATTGATAAGTGCTTGAGACACACTTTGGAAGAGGTGTATGGAGAGCACATATCGGAGAGCTCCATGTACTTTTGATAGTTTCTGTTCTTTTCTTCCCTAGGTTGGATCAGACAGTATCATTGGGTCATCCACACAAATTGGGGAGAAGACATCCATCAAACACTCCGTCATCGGCAGCATGTGTACCATAAAAGACAAAGTTAAGATAACAAACTGTATCATCATGAATTCTGTTACAATTGAGGAAGGGTAGGTGACCTTTTTGTATCTTAGTTCCCTAAATTTGAAGTTTCTTTTTCCAGATAGATCCTGAGTCAGTAATTTTTGTCCTGTAAAGAATCCTCAGCCAGAAGAGATGATACCAGAGGCTGTGTTTCTAAAGACCGAGTCACAAATAAATGTCTGTAAGCAGTCCAGAAATGCACCAGTGAAATAAACTAACAAGAGGGCTGCAGTCTTGGAACATAAATTTCTTCTTTTTACGGTAGATCTTATTATCTTCAGAATGTGTAAGTAAGTTAAGTGGATGTATGAGTCTGTATGAGCTTGTGTGTCAAGCTTTATTTTAGTGGCTGGATCAGTTAGTATACCTAAAATATTTGAGGTGCAAAGCATATTTTAAAGTGGTACAGTTGCCAGCTAGAAATGTTCTTCTCACATTTGAACATTACAGGTTCACCAAAAATGTCATTTTCTTTGGCCCTTTTTTGTCATCCTGCAGCCTATACTTTACCATTGCCTATGCTGAGTAATAGAATAAATGAATGAACTTTTCAAAGAGAAAATCTGCCAGCTCGTAGAGGTTTCTCATGCACTAAAGACACTGACTAAATAGTTAGCCTTGAGCTGTACGTTTCCAAATGTGGGAAAGTGGCCTGTCTGTAATTGTTGATGTCTGCATGCCCCCATCTTTCCATACATGCTGGCTTCCTGTGGATGTCGGTGGAAAGGAAACTGCTGATTGAGTCTGTGCAGACCTGTATAAATTCTCTGCTCCTTCATGGCTTGAGGTTTGCTTAGGGCCTCAGGAAAAAGGCCAAACCCTTAAAAAATGCCAAGTTGGCTCTGAAAGTTGCATATCTGAAAAACGTAAAACCCCGAAGGATGTGGGGTCTATGGAGGATACTACTGTTACATAACTAAATTACAGGTAAGTATGGTACCTCACCACAAAGTGTTTGTCTTTAATAGAAATCCACAGTAATTTCAAGCACATCATAAATCAGAATTCCATTGAGTATAGAAAATAGCTGGTTTCCAGTTCGATCGCAGATGGATCCAGTATGGCTGTATCACAAGCACTGCTGTCATAAAAAGTAGAGGAACCTCTCTCATTTGATCATGAGACCCTCTGTCATTTTGATTAATGAATTGATGCCACAATCATAATAGTATGGTTTTACATATGAGGTCAGCAGCTCTACCATGAAATCGCAGAGGTAGCTAAGTGTATAAATGGCACTATTTTTATGAAGAGCCCCAAATCATCTTGTGTTTGTCTGCGTTGGCATTTAGTAGTATTCTAAATCCTAAATTGAGCCCAGAGCTGTTATGTTAAGCATTTCACAAAATTCCACAAGCATCGTAAAGTGATACATTATTTTTAAGAGGGATAAACTAACTTTTGGGGTAACATTTTTGTGAATTCTAGAAAACAGTGTGATCCCTAGTCACTCTTGGTGAGAACAATATAGCCACCAAAGAGTGAAAAACTTCACAGTCCCAGGGGTTTACCCCCTTTAGCTGCTCTATGGTTACTGCACACTGATGAACTGGAGTCAAATTTGTAATTATTTCTCTTCAGCCGGAATTAAGACTATAGACCCTGGGTCTTTATTGCAAAGCATAATGTAATTAATATTGTCTAGATCTGCGATGATACTGAGCTGATAAAGTATTTCTTAATGCATCATAGTAAGTCTTAAGGTTAGAGGGACATGAAGTCACAAATACACAGGTAGTGAGAAACAGAAATATTCTAGCTGCTGAGTTTTGTTGAAAGAAGAGTTGCTTGTAATGAAGGATTTCTATGAGCGTTTTTTATGTGTATTGACTCTCACTACTTTGGTTAAATTTGATGGATTTTTGTTAAAATGCTAATCATTCTTACTCGTGTTGATGGATCCATTTGCAACAGGTGGATAAATTATATGTGGTTTTGCTTTCAACTGCCCACAGTGGCCAACTCCTTATAAACACCTCTTCTCCCAAGTGTCTCTAAAACAGCTCAGGCTTTATCTAATCACCAACTTCCGAAAATGTCTTCATCTTTAATTGGAAAGTCAATATGTGTTGGCTGATATGGGTCAAAATGAGCATAATAAGGTGCTTTGACAGATCTAATTCATTTTTTTAATTGCATAGCAGATGTCGTACAAGTAAGCCAGTTTTACCATCTACGTTGTTGTATATTAGAACTTGTGAAATTGCATTGAGAAGTGGATAAAAACTGTGTGACTTAAAGAATGCACATTTTAATGCTGACTCAAGCAGCTCAGCCAGCCTAATAGTCTACTGTAATAATGCCCAAGTCAAACATGAGTGGCAACTGAAGGAAGGCCATTCCCAGGAGCGTTCATTGCAGTAACACCAACTTGAAGCAGTAGGCTTAGAGGACTGCAGTAGGACACTTATTATGGAAAAAACAAAGGTGTTTAGATAACTCAGTGAGGAAAGAAAGATCAGGTAAATTTTTTCTGGAAGTTGGGATACTGGGAAAAACCAAATGCAAAAATTGCTTTGCATTCTAAGTTCATTTATCAAGAGCTACATGGCAGTGCCTTGGTATTTCCCTTGCTTCTTCCATCATCTCTAGCTTCTCTGGGTTGAATCTTACTTTCTTTTTTTTTCCCATCTCAGCTGCAAAAGTGATCAGCAGCTTCAGTTCACTATGTCAATGCAGAAAAGGCAAAACAAAATGAACAGCAACCCATAACAAAAAACAAACAAAATCCACCAAAAACCAAATGAAAAATGTTTATCTCTTGGTAGTTTTCCTATAATGGGATTTGAGGATCCTGTGCCATAATTCCTGCAGTGTCAAGATCCACAAATTGTAACTCCAAACCAGAACAAAGGTTTTGAATAGCCTCACCACATTTAATACCAGCTTCTGAAATGGATAAATTCTTGCTGTGCAGGTGGGAACACCACAAGGTGCTTAGAACAAAACCAGGTATCTCTTGTTCGGCAGTGGTTGCCTCATTATTGGAGGAACAGAGATCATGGCCTAGGTGACAATAACTTTCCCAACTGAATGGATCAAGGAACTAGGCTTAGTTTGGACAGTCCATTGCATACTGTTTGCAAATTATGATCTGTCCTCCAGGAATGGCTGGTGCATTTGATACTCTGGAGTACCAGAAGCTGGGTTTTTTGTTTGTCCTGGTGTGTAGGGCTTCTGTTACATTATATATGTCTCCTGTGAAGTGATTTGAGTAGATATGAATCCCCCCTCAGAAGAGATTACAGGGGATTAAAGAAGTTAGTAACAGGGCAAAATAATTGGTAGTCCTTTCTTAATGTGTTTCCCACTGTGCAGCTAATTCTTCCATCAATGAGACAATAAAATAGCAAAGATTACATATGTGCTGAATGATGGACATACTTGACCAAGCTGGGAGGGATGTAATTTATACAACAGCACAAGTGCTGAGAGATGCTGACTGCCCAGGTGACAGGCTGCAGTGGCAGAATGGTTCTTTTTTTCCTGCTGGACGCTCCCCAGAGCTCAGTGACAAATGACTGCACTGAGTTACATAGTTGGAGAAAATCTACTAATCGAGCTAAAACATAGGTCACTTGAAAACTTTGTCTGTCTGGATGTTCCTGCAGTAGCTGTGTGTGTCCTTAGTCTCTCTAGTGGCTTGGGACTGCCCCTTCTCTTTGTTCAGTTTGCATCAGGGGTGGAGCAGCACAACAGGGTCCCTGGATTGCTGCATCTTTGGTGCAGGAGTCCCCTCATTTATAACTCTCTTGCAAAGAGGCAGCGTGTAACACCGACTGACTGAAGCTGGTTGCCCAGGGGGATTGTGCCATTTGCAAATGAAAAGTAATGCTTGGTAGATTTAACCCCCTGATAAGCAGGGCTGGCAAACTGGTCACAACAGATGAGGAGGAGGCTGAGGTACTCAGCCACTTTTTTTTGCCTCCTTCTTCACTATCAGTCTCTCTTCCCACATCTCTCAGCTTTATGGGCCATAATACAGGGGCTAATCAGAGGGCTTGGAGCACTTCTGTAAAGACTGAAAGAGTTGGGGTTGGTCAGAAGAGAAAGCTCTAGGGACACCTCGTTGTGGCCTCTCAGAACTTGAAGGGGGTTTATAAGATTGATGGTTACAAACTTTTCATCCCAGCCTGCTGCGATAGGACAAGCTAATGGCTTTAGAAGAAGGTAGACGTATATTAGATATAAAGAAGAAATTGTTTACTGTGAGGGTTTTGAGGCATTGGCACAAATTGACCTGAGAAGTTGGGACTGCCCCATCCCTGGAAGTGTTCAAGGCCAGGCTGGGTGGGACGCTGA
>WEIT01009009.1:58856-85984 GCA_013389985.1 Dryoscopus gambensis
AGCTTGGCCATTTGGTTATGTGCGCATTATATCCTTTCTCCTTGGTCGTGGAAAATGATTGTTTCCCTGGGAAAGATTCAGGGGAAGGGACTATTTAGTAGGGAAAAAAATCTGTTCTTTGGAGTACTCAGAGGTTAGTTGAGAAGGCAAGCGTGAAAAGCTCAGATAAATACTGAGTCCACCATAAGCCATGCTTTGAAAAGGTCTTGTTGACTTGGTGGTAGTCAATAAGGACTCTGTGGTAGGTTTAGTCTGAAATGAAGTATTTTCCTGCCTTTTTTTTTTCATGGAAATACAGGAAAACATTCTGCTTCAAATGGTGTTTTTATGGAAATCATAAATAGGCTGCTCTGATTATCAGAGGGAGCAAACGGCCCAAGATTTGCATCTAGATTTCACCTCCACAGCAAGAAAGTGCCAGATCTTCACAGAGCAACCAAGGAAGCTAAACCTGTCTCACCTATAATTTTATCAGAAAAACTGTATCCCAAACTGGGATTAGCAGTGGGAAAAGGAGAGAGTTCCTTCCAGAAAGGAGTTTGCAGCAAACAATTGCCAAATAGCCTGATGTAGTGGGCAGTTGGTTCAGGAGCTGTAAGACTGGGATTGCAGGTGTGACTGAGGTTGTTGAGTTTGTGCAGGGGCGGCAGGAATCATTGAACAATAACCTCATATCTTTGTAAAGTTTACAGCATGTTGTTGGAACCACATACCAACATACTACCCAAAAGAACTGCTGAACTTCCCCATGCAGCACACTGAAAAGGTCCTTTTGGAAAGGGAAGGGGTTAAAAAGACAGGCAGGTATGTTTTGGGTCAGGCTGCACATGATGGCAGCAAATTGCAGAGTGTTGCGGCATCGGGAAACTTGGAATGCAAGGGAGGTGACACCAAAGGCTTCGAGTTACAAGCTGCAGGGAGGTGATGTGAATGTTGAGAACAGAGGGAAAGTTAGAAGAGTCCCATGGGAATATGTGGTAAACCTTGGGGAGTTCTGACTCCCTGGGCAGAAAGAATAGGCTAGATTAAAAATTAGTATGAAGGACTGAAGTACCCAGATATGTGGAGAAAGAACTGGCACCAAAAATGTTTTGTCGGCCAAAACTAGCATCGTCCTTCTGCAGTCATGTGAAGACAGTAGGTTACGCACTGGATTTTGTTAAAGGTGTTCAGGCTACCTGTATGAAAGTAGATGGACAGATGCCGTAGTGCTGCTCAGTGAGGGGACTGGAGAGAGACCACATGTGACTGGTTAAGGCTACTCTCGTTTACCACATGTCTTCAATTTATTGCTACTTTCTATGAGAAAATGTACAAAGGAAGAAAACAACAAGCAAGGCGAGCTGGATTGACTACTAACTGCAGATTGATTGTGAAGTTTATTGGTTGTTTCCTCAATAGTGCCAAATCAGCACCTGATGTAGAAACAGTCAGTGGCTTGAAGAAAGTTCTAATTAAAACCAGGGTGGAATTGAGTCTTTATAGGGGTTCAGTGCATAAGTAGTCTTCTTCCCCTTGGACAATGGCAGTACAAAGGAGTGATCCTATTGCCAAGGCAACATATTTTACAGTACATAACCTCATGAAAAGGAATGAGAAGGTGAAGTTGTTTCCAGCACCATAGCTTGCAAAGCTGAAAATAATGATCTGCTTATGCTGAAATTCTGAAACATTTTGTATCTTGAATCATTTTTTAAGATGGCTGTTGTCTCCTGGACACTTTGTCTCATGCTACCAGTTGGCTCCCTGCCTCCCTAGAAAGAAGAATGAGTTTAGAATGGATATTGCAGAAAGCACATGAAAAGCGAGAACTTCATTCAGGAAAAGCACATGCTTGGCTTAAATATATGGATAAAGTATATCATGGATATGGATAGAAATTAAATTGATGACGAAAAATGTGTATTGTAGTCCTTGCCTGTAGAAAGGGGTCTTGATTGCTCTTGATTATGTAGCAGTTCTGTCCTTTCTGTCACACCTCTTGGTTTTAAACTGTGAACATTTTTGGTCAGGAGCCATAATTTTCATTCTGCTATTTAATTCACTGCACATGCTATGTAAGATACTGAATAGAGACAACCTCTGGCCAGCAGAGTTTGCTTTCAGGAAGATAAATTGAGGAAGAAAGTGCAAAGTGGGAAAATAGTAAGTAGGAAACGGTGGAGCTACTTGCAGAACTGGTTTTCAATTACCTTCAACTGAAGTCAAATTCTACTGTATCTAATGTATTGAGGAAATTTCTCATATAGTACCTGTTATCTTGTGAGTGTCTGAAACATTATTGCTAGCAGCTCTTCAAAAAATAATTTTCCTCTGGCTAGCTTCCTGGTACATCAATCGGTCTTAAATAAATCACCTGTTCTTTAATCTCAGATGCAGATGTTTCCCTGATAGTGCAGGGAGCTCATTCCAGTTTTCCAAACATCTTGTAGATCAAATGTTGACCTTAAAAGCACAGATGAGCTCTGAAAAGTGGCATTTTAAAATATCTCTTCTCATTCTGTTAATCTGCTTCTTCAGGTGGATGGGGTTATGTCTGACTCCATAGCTATAAATAAGCTTCTGCCTCCTGCTAACCACATGGGTCTAATGGAAGAATATGGAGATTTTTCACAAGCAGCTGATTGCTGTTGGATTTTCATGAGAATTTGGGTGTGAATGTCTCTGATGCTCTTTAAAATTTTCCCCTACCTGGATATGGAAAAGGAAGAACTTATCATATTGTGCCTCTTAACTTCCTAAGGAGACAACGGTTGAACAAGTTCAGCTTAGATCTAAGAAGCCAGGTTCAGTTTGTAAGGGTGGCATTTACAAAAACCTTTTCCATGTCAATCTAGTTCACATGATACGGAAACTGACTTGACCAGTACTGTCTTATGAAGGGCCACAGCTCTCAACCCAGAATTGTGCTTCAAAAACCCCAGAGAAGGTGTCCTTTTACTGTGCCTGTTACCTCACTCAGTCTGACTGTGCGAGCTGGTGGGAAAGTGAAGCAAACCCAGAGGCAGTAGTGAACATATAATTTTCCTGCTTTGTTTCCTTCACATAGACACGAGTAGCTTTTTCTGGCCATCAGTGGAGTGTCTGTAAAATAATGTAGGACCTGGCCCTCCCACTCTGCAAAAGAGAATCCAGAGGGAGGTCAGTTTTCCTGTGTGTGGGGTTTCGTGGTGTAAACTCCTTGCAGCATACTTTTGGTGAAGCATGCAACCCTGAGCTTGCAGCTATGTAAAAGGCCACAAATTTGTTTGTTGCAAGATAGCTGGATGCAACTGAAGTTTCAGAGGTGAGGCATGACCTTCCTGACGACCTCCCCCTGCACCCTAAGTTTTATTTAATAAAACACATTAAGGTAGGTTTGAGGCAATCCTTTAAGGTCAGTTGAACTTCCACTGGAAAATACAAGTGCTGGCAAGTATATGCAGTATGTAATGCAAAATGTTTAGGGTGTGGGGAAGAAGTGTAAAGGAGCCATACCACAGTGATGAGCTTGGCTAGAAAAGAGACATGAAACAAGTTCCTTAGTGAGAACACCCTCAAAAATGGGCGAAGAATTTAGAGAGGTTGGTAGGATGATTTTGTTACACCCAAGGGGAAAAACAGGAGATCAAAGCCCAAATTCACTTATGAATGCTTGCTTTGAAATGTATCTATAAATTATAGCTTGTACTGCTGGCATCTGTTGTAGTCTTTGGTATTTACTTGAGTGTATAATGTGAGAATCACAGTGCCAGGAGTTCTTCTGTTCGTGTGTAAAGGCGTGTTGGTGTAACACTGTATTGGTGTGTAAAGCATGTTGGCGAAGGCAACATTTTAGGTTCCCAAGTTCCCTAGTAGTGTTTTTGCCTTTCCCCTGTTTTTCCATGCTCTTTGTGCCTCACTCCTGTGATCATGAGTCTCAGCCACCAGCTCACTAGCTAGCGGGGGATTCCTTGAGGGGTTGCTGGTAGGTTTTGGAACTCTCCCTGACTCCTTGCCACCTCTCAGTGTTGTTAAGGTGCCTGTGGTGGCTGTTATCTTCTTGGTCAGGGCAGAAGGGGATGTTGCTCCCAGGGGAATCCACATCTGTTACCCCTCAGTCAGCAAAGTAGCTGCCGAGGCACGTCACCCTTTGCTTTTAACTCCTGCATCAGTCTCTCCCTTTCGCAGCTCATCTGGAGGAGCAGGAGACCCGACTTCTTGGCATGGCAGAGCAGTACCAACAGGCTGTCCTAAGCTTTGTACTCCAGGCTTTATTGCTTGTGAGTCTACAGTTTTAAGTGTTGCATTATAGACACCTCATTTGCTTTGCTGCCCAACAGAGATTATGTCAGGGTTTTGGCACAATTGGATTAAAGTACCAGGCCTGGATAACTTCCATTGGCATTTCAGGATATTTGCTGTAAGGCAAACCTGTGACATTCATACCTTCCTAAGCTTGCACAACTAGGGCGAGAGCTGCAGTTGAGGTCTTGACCTCAGTTACTTAAGCCCCTTTCTCCCAGGAGCGTTCATCACTTTAATCACAGAGTCCTAAATAATCAGTGGGTAGCCTGTAATTAGGGGGTTGTGTCTTGGACTCCTGCTGCCTGCTCCCGGTGTGCTGAGCACTGCGTATTTTGATTTCCTGTTCCCCCAAAGGATGTTTGATCTCAGATTTACACTTGAGAAAATTAAGAAGGGTACGGCACCTCAGTCCCCTGGCAATCTTCCTGCTTTCAGTGGTAGGTGCCTTGCTTTGCCTGAGTATTGCAGTGCTGCAGCGATTGACATACTTGATTTAAGAGCTTGATTTATAGACCGATACTCGGGCTGAAAGTCAGCAGTTCCAGGGCTGCATAAATCAGCCTGTCTCTGGGATTAATACTTCCTTATTTATAATTTCGACAGGAGATGGAATTCTTTCCCAATTCTTTACATTTCTTTTAGATGTAATCGACCACCCTGTCCTTTGGTTTAAAGCTATGTGACTTTGCCACAAATAGAGGGAGGGGAAAGTAAGCCGAGTCCAGGAATTGCTGTGCTATAAAAGCTCCATATTGTGTGCTCTTGGACTTTGCTTTCTCCCAGCTTCCTTCAAGCCCACACAAGAGATGGACTTGAGGTTTTTTTGGCTTTCTTCCCCTCCCCCCTCCCTCCATACATACGCTGACCTTTTAGAAAAATAAATAAAAGATAAAGAAGGACCTGGAATGTTGCAGAATGTGTGTACATTTTGCTCTCTGTTGTTTTCTGCTGGGATTAGTTGTTTACAATGGGGGAGAGAGGGAGGGCAGAGGAAGGGAGGTCTGTGGCCTTAACTGAAATTAGTGGCATTTCAGAGTGATCTTGTTAGGTGGTCTGCAGTTTAAAGACCTAAATCCTTGTAATCCCCCCATGCCTCCTTGGCCACTACTCCTTTTGCTCTTGTTCTCTCACTTTCAAAAAAACCCACCCCAAAGTCAGGCTCTGTCTCTCAGATACAGGCGCGTAGCGGACACACAGACACAGATGTAGGCGCACACTCTCTCTCATATGCTCCCATTTGCACGTTGTACCTGTAGAACAAATTAATGCTTTAGCTACATCTGTTCCCACTACAGGACTGGGCTTGTAAAATGCTCTCTCTAGAATGCAGACGCACACTGAATATTTTTATTTATTTTCTGAAAAACATCCAGCTGCCAGACTTTCAGTTTGTGATTACACTTAAAACAAATTCAAATTGAAATTTCAGCCGTAAATCAAATGCCCCAAATTAGTTCCTCTTGTGGGTTTGAACATGCTCTTTGGATTTTAAGGTCAGGAGATATCTGTTTTCACCGTGCTGAAAAGTTTAAAAATATACTACATTTTCAGGGAAAAAATAAATATGGTTTGCATTATAAAGCAGTACATCAATGTGTGCGTATGCGCACACACACCAGAGCTGATGAAGCTGGATGCTGTCAGAGCACCTTTGAGGGCTAATAGCACCTAATTGTTATGGAAGGCAGGAACTGTGGTGGCAGTTTAGCCAAGGAGACTACAGCAGTGCCCTGAGATGTGATATTTACCCTGTAAGAGAATAAAAGTTTATTCCTTACTCTTCAGCTTGAAAAAATAGTAGAAATTAAATAAACACACAAAATACTTCTCTTGGCAGGCTTTATGACTTTTTCCCCTTTTTCCTTTTTTTTTTTTTTTTTTTTTTTTTTAGAAAAAAGGCATTTACAAGTGGTTTCAAAATGGCTGTGTTACATCTGTCAGCGGGTGAAGGGAACACCCACAAATTGTGTTTTTATCTCTTGAAGTTTTGTTCCACTTGAGCAATAAAAGCCGGATTTGCTGCTGGTTTGTGTGATTGGGGTAATCTGAGCGTTGAGTATGGCTTTAAAACTTCTGCAGTTGGTTGGGTTTATAAGTTTTAAGAAACTCCTGGGGTGGTAGGGTTCTTGGGTTTTGTTTTACCCTGGCACCAGGGAAGGGTTGATTTGCAAGCACCTGGCACAGACAAGTTCATCTTGGTTCCCTGGCCTGTCCCTCCCAACAAATGGTTTGGCAGGAACCCCCATTATCTTTGATGTTAATGTCATCAGCAGTTTCTTGGTTACAATGCTATTCTTTCTCGGGGAGTTGAAAGCCTATCCTCAAGCAGGCTCTGAACACACATGCAGTATTCTCCAGCCTGAACTCCGGACTGACAGCTTAAATCCCCTCTCTTTTGGGGAATATCCTCCTGCATGAGGGTAATGCTGAGAGGTGTAGTGCACTCACAGCTGCTCTCATGCTCAGAAGTGATAGATGGTGGGAACCTAAAAGTTTGCAGGGGAAAGCTTTCATCTGACTGGCTCAAAGCAATGGAGGAGGAGGTATTCCGGAGTGCACATTTTGGATGGGAGCCATTTCAGTGGGAAATGAGCAACTTCTCCCATTCCCTTCACTAGTCCTGTTGAAAGCCAAGTCAGGATGGCAGCGGTGGGCAGTCCTGCTTCCACTGATCCCTTCCCTAGCCTGGCGTAAATGCCAAGCTGCTCTTGCTCTGAGCAACTGCTGTTGCATAGGACGATGGCCTGAGCTGCTGTGCGGGCACGCGAGGCTATTGGAAAGGAAGCAGATTGTGACAGTGTGAGAGCAAAGACAGGCAGGGGTCTGCTGTGTATCTTTGCCGCTTTTTATCTTATTAACATGTTAGTAAAAACCTTGCCAAGGCAACCTGAGCTGGTTGCTTGTGGAATAATTGCTCATATTGCCTCCTTATAGGTCAGCAGAGGGGGACTTTAAGTAAGTTAAAAGAATAATTGTTCAGAGGGGACAGTCTGTTCAAGGGGGGTCGTAACTGCGAACCACTGCAACTGAGGTCCAGTTTTATTGCTTTTACTGCTGCAGAATTAATGGTGGTTTTGTGGGGCAGACGGTTTCTGCTCTGACTCACGCAAGCAACAAAATTGTAATATGTTTAATGATAAATTATTTCTACTAAATAATAGTGATGTATGAGCAGGAAAATACTGTGAATTAATTTTGGGATCAGCAGTCTGGAGGGAGGACCGATGTGTCTTACTTCTGAAGACATCAGCTGACTAGCACTCCATTTAATACAGAATTGAGGCTCAGGGCTTTGACCTGATACCAAAACCCGTCTGTTAGTTCAGACTCCAGGCTAACAGTTCTGTCCACAACCCAGCCTGATGGTGCACTGCAGCCGTGTTTCACTAGTGCAGAGAGTAGTGGTGGTGCCTGTAACCAAGGTGGGGAATGGCTGCAGGTCATTAAACTGTTCAACTCGCTGTGCAGAAAGTGGCAGAAGCCAAAAACTTCTGGTTTTGACAGAGATCAGTTATTGGACTGACAATGTTCACAGTTATTGTAATTAATATTGGCAGAAATACTGGGAAGCAGATACGAGATGCTGTGGTTCATGGTAGGATTAATATTGGGGAATCTAGGGGGAGCAGATTACCTGCATCTCTCTAGGGTTATAGATCTCATTTTACCTTCTTCCCAATCAGCTGGTTTCAATGTGTATTAGACTTAGTATTTTAAGATACATCTTAACTGTGTTTTCTGTCCTTCAGTGACTCCTATCTACCTTTGCACATGTGAAAATAAGGAAAGAAATAATTTTATTCATAGCTATTTTCTTCTCTGTAGCTTTGAAAGAAATTACATTTAATGCTATTTAATACTACTCATCATGCTGAGGGAACAGCATTTCAGGACACATCACAGATACTAGTAGAGATTGACAACTTCCAGCTTACTGAAAGAAGGGGCTCAGAGCAATGCAGTAACTCAGAATCTGTCAGCAGATAAGTTACAAACCCAGAAGCTGGACTCTGAGCTCCTTTTGTCTCTGCACAGTCAGATCGGCAGATTTGAAAGCTGCTTATTACAGATTCAAATACATTTTGGAATAAGGTGGCTTTTGCAAAAGTTCCATCCTGTGTAGCATTTCAGACTTAGTGGTGTCAAAGGCAACATGAGCGTGAAGATACTCAAGGCAGGTAGAATAGGTCTAGTGTGGGTTTTACTGGTTTAGTACTGCAGAATAATCATGTTTGGGTGCTTGAATGTAACATGAACAAAGCCAACCAGCTGAGCTATTGATCTGCCCCTTCTCTCTACCTTTTCTTAGTGCCTGGCAAGCTGGAATGTATAAAACTGCTCAGCAAAACGTGCAGGGAAAGACTGGGCTGCTGCTCCTGTTTTTAACTGGGGAGCTGAGCAGAAAAGCCACCACCTCAGTTACCCAGATTGTCTGTGGAAAATACAAGACTTGATCCAGGTCCCAAGTCTTTATTTATTCAGTTAAGTATTTATTCTGTTGAGGAAATGTAGAGGAAGGCTGTTCTAACAGGAAGTAAAACTGCAAATGCTTTTTTGCAAACCCATTCTGACACCTGGCATTTAAGATTTTCCAGCAACTGGGTGTGAGGATCAAGAGAAGAATGGAGTTTTTGAGAAAAGAGCTGAACTGAACCTACTTACAGGATCATGTCACAGAGCCATTAGATATTCCAGTGGATACCTTTGTTTGTACCTGTCATTTAAATTATTTTCTTGCTTTGCTTGTGTTTATGTTGTAGGTGCTGTCTTCAGGGCAGTGTTATTTGTCATAATGCTGTGATAGAGAAGGGTGCAGACATCAAGGACTGTTTGATTGGAAGTGATCAGAGGCTGGAAACCAAAGGTAAGTTCAAAACCTGTATTTACTGTGCATTTGTAATAATTTTCAGAACTTTTTCCTTGAGATTTTACTCCTGTTTCTTCATGAAGTGCCAGTAAACTGTGGCAGTTCTACAGTGGAGTGTCCTATAATATCAGGATTTGTTTTTCATGGAAAGTACAGCTTCTTGGCATAAGTTCAGGGACTTGCTCCTCTGAAGTTGGCAGCAAAGCTCTGTTGCTCTTACAAAGAACAAGACCGGGTGCTGAGACAGTTTTCCCAGAGACCACAATTGGATCAGCCTGAGGTTGTCCTCAGCAGAAGGAGCCATTATTTTGACTAGTAATCTTTGTCAGTGACAGGCAAAGCAGGAAAATTATTGATCACACAAACATCCTTCTCTGTAGGTGCTCCCAACCCACAGTGCCAGTATGCTCCCATTCACTTTGCTCCAAGCAAAAGCTCAAGGTGGAACATCATATTAGGAGCTGCTGTGCTCAGTATGAAATACAAGGGCAGCTACGTTCAGATCTGCTTTACTGCCATGAAGTGCTATTTTGGGGCTTCGGAAGGGATACAACTACGTGGCCCTCATTTATACAAAGTTCAGCCATCCAGTGGGAGTGCGCGTGGTGAGGGCTTGGTGGTAACCGCATGAGTGGAACTGTTGATTTCCTGCCCTAAGAGATAATGGGCAGGAAATGGCTGTTTCAGTGACTGCATCCCAAGCAGAGGCTTTTTAATGAATATTTATGGTTGGGGTTTGGCAGATCCCTGCTCCAGTGTGTGGACTGGGGACAAAAGTGAGTTCCTTTGCAGGCTCCATGTGAAGTTATTTAGTTGGATCAGGATTTATTTGCTTGCTTTGTCTTTGTGGGTGGATTCCCAATTCTAAGTGTCTTGATACGGAGCAGAGTTTGAACTTAATGTAGTATAGCGTAACCTATTGTCAGCTTTGCATATGACAAATTTTCCTTTAAATTGAAACTAAAAGTAAAAAGGACTCATGAAAACAAAGTACTGATCTTGCAGTAGCAAGTCTCTGATACTGTAGGCAACACAGTGAGTTCCCTGTGGTTTTGGTCTCTGTGTGACTGTGTCTACTCATAGCTTTGCCCATCACATCAGTCTGAATCAGTGTCCCTTGTGGGGTTCATTGCCCCCTATCAAAGAATCATTTAGGTTGGAAAAGTCCTTTTCATATCATCAAGTCCAACCATAAAACGTAACACTGCCAAGTCTACCACTAAACCATGTCCCTAAGTGCTACATCTACGCATCTGCATGAATCACCAGGAGAGATGAACAGGGTCCTGTTTGGTTGTTAACCTGCAGTGTGAACTATGAAGACATGGATTGAAGATATAGCTAGTATTTTAGGAAATAGGAATATATTTCATTTCTTTAGTAGATGATACCAAACAGAAATATCACCCTTTGACCTTGCTCACAACTGCTTCAGAAGTATCTTCCAAGGTGCAGATCCCAGCCTGGTTGATTGTAGTATGAAAACTGCTCTTTCTTCTTGATTGTCCTTGTCATCCTTGTCTGAATATTTTTCAGGGTCTGTAGATGTATATGCAGGGAGAGTAACAGAGCTGTACCAATGGTTCATTTGCCTATTCTTGAGAGTCTACTGCTCCCCTCCCCAAAGCTTAAACCCACTTCATGGGTTAACTAGAGGCTGGGGGCCCTCTAGTTAAACTGTTTAGAAATGTATGACTGACATTAGCAGAGACATATTCAGGTAGATTATAAATACACCATTATGCTGAGCAAGAAAAAATAATAAAGCCTCAGTTCATTTTCCTGCCTCAGTTTCCTAACCATTCTAGAATTTCTTTGGGCTGAGGGTCAGGTTTGCCTCAGTGGTCTGGGATCTATCTGTGAAGTGACTTATTTCCTGCACTGTGGAGTCTTTCCAGCCCAGCATGTCTCTTCTGACCTTGACTGGTCCCGTAGTAAACTGGGTCTTCTCTTTTTCGCTGTGAAAGCATGCCATGACTTCCTTTCCCCTGCCCAAGACTTCCTGTATCTTGTGCCAAGCTTTTGGTGTGGCCCTGTAAGTCTGTTTCCATATTGCCCCTTTCATCAAGACTTTGGCTGTGTTTTTCTGTTTGGTAACTTTTCCTTCTTCAAACTCGAGCTTCCATGGCCAGGTTAAGAAAAAACCTAGTTCTCTTGGGTAGGAGCCACCTTTTCTTGCAAGCTGATCACCCTTCAGCAGACATAAGCAGTAGCTGCTGGCTGCTGACCCTAGTCTGGGAGTTACACACTACAGTTTCTGGGAGTAGAAACGTCCTCAGCAAAACTGCATACACCTTCCCAGAAACATTTAAAAAATAAAAGTACAGCAGTCTCTTATTCCAGAGCATCAGCCAGAATTCATTAAAGGTAGAAATATCCCTGAATCATCCTACACAGCCCCAAGCAGATCCCACAGTTGACTTTGCTGCAGAGCTGGCTGTGTGCTCCCTGCTCTACCATATGAGTCCTGGCCACGCTGCCCAGGCAGCTCAGGGTACAAGAGCTCTTTGAGCCACTGGTGCACTGACCTCCTTTCATAAAATGAATTCCAGTCCCATGCAAGGGGGATGGCAGGAGAACAGCTGCCACAAATGATAGGCAAACGTAACTTAAACCAGCTCTCATCCTTCTCCTTCTGCAGAATAACATGGGCATATTTAGGGTGGTCCAAATGGTACAGCTGGGAGTAATGGGATTGAATTAAACACAATTTTGGTTGGCTATCTGGAGCATTTTCCTAATGATGTGGTCTGGTAGGCTGTGGAATAATCTCCCTGGGGACATGGTGGGAGACCTCATCACTTAATAATGGGCTTGGCAAATCTCTGGACACCTAAATAGAAGGAATACTCCAACACTGGTTACTGGGGTAGATCAGAGGCCACCTGGTACTTTCAAACTAAAAAGAAAATTGGAGACACACGAGTGCAGGTGACTGTCAGCAGTGTTGTCCTAGTCCTGCATTGACTTCACCCCTGTCACAGCACTGGCCAGAGATGGTATTTTTAAATGTCTCTGTTGAAGTCAAGGTATGGCGTTTTATTTAACTTCTGGATTTGCAAGCTATGCCTCCTGAGACCCCTACTATTCTCCTACTGCTTTTATTACCATGCCTTGGAAGCATCCACTTTCCTTCCTCTTTGATACTTTAAGGAATTTGCTAGCAGAGAATTAACAGATGGGCTTTGTGAAAGCTACCTCACCAGGTAGCAGTTTGAAAAACATGTTGGTACCTAAGAAAAAGGCAGTAATTATTAGAGGGATAGGAAATGGCAGACAGCATTCTGAAAGAACATAATTGCACAAAGCATTCAATCACTGTTTTGAAGACAGTTATTAGGATTATACTGCAGCCTTTTTGATAAACCTGGTTTTAAAGAGGAGGTCAAAAGCAGCATGTGCTAAGTGAAGTAGGACTAGAGAGAAGGAGTGCTGATGATGGGCCAGGAGTCACTAAGAGACTCAGATGAGCCTGGAGTCACTAAGAAAAGCTCCCAAAGGAGTCTCTCGGCCAGGTTCAGCAGGGAGAACATTATACATCTGGTATAAGTTAGCCGGGAACTTGCGTATATGGTAAAGCAGCCTAACCCTTCTTCGAGGTAAAGTGGCTTAACCTTTCTTCACAGCAACACCAGGAACAGAGACAGTAAACACTCGCACAAAGTATAGAACTAGCAAAAATTGATTAAAAATTCACCACCTTATCCCTTGCTTTCATCTCTGTTGTCATTGGGGTGGGGATGTTTTATTTGTGTATTTATTTCCAGCATCAGCCATGCGGCTCCAACTAGATCTATGTCCTACTTGATCCTGACTCCTGCTTCACAGCTCTCCACTATGGCTCTGTCCCAGCACCAGGCTCATCCCAATCCTAGCCTTCTCTTTGGTTTTTCTCCTAGTCTTTCTCCCATAGAGACTTTTGTTTTTCTCTCTTACTCAGTTATTCCCAGACACCCCCACCTGACACCTCCTCTGGTCTGACCATAGCTGCTGTTTCCAGTCCCCTTGCCCAACGGTCCCATGCTCCATTTTTCATCTGGCACTCATTCCCTGACTGCTTTCATTTGGACTGCATCCCTTTCTGTCATGCCAAGGCAGGCTCATACCGGGCACAGGAGGGGAGTGGTTCTGTGCAGAGTGCTCCAGTGGTCCATACAGCTTGGAGGAAGCCCTGCCTTCCTCCTGCACTTCCATGGTCAAGAGTGCTCACTGCATAGAGTCTCTGGAGCTTTTAGCTGCTCTCCTGAGAACACATGCAACTTTGAGATTTTTTTCAAAAGCTTATCATATAGCTAAAACTGTGTGGTTTCTCACAA
The DNA here is from genome assembly GCA_013389985.1 of Dryoscopus gambensis. NCBI lineage: Eukaryota > Metazoa > Chordata > Aves > Passeriformes > Malaconotidae > Dryoscopus > Dryoscopus gambensis. The sequence goes on from WEIT01009009.1 coordinate 72,306, forward strand.
GAGAAAAAGGCACATATCCAGTAAGGACTGGCTCCCATTTCTAATTATTTTCCAAGTCCTATTCCAAGCTTGGAGTCCTAGGACTTCTCAATGAAACAGTTAGATTGTTTTATTTTAATGAGGGCCAAAAACCACATTTTTCTCTAATGTCATCCTCTGAAGGCAGGTACATTTTATGAAATCTCCACATGTGAATGGGTCCGTGCTTGTGAGGAGGCTTCACATGAGCCAAGATTTAGCAGGATAGGGACAGAAAGGAATTGAGCGACTTTCTGATGCTCTCACTGCATTCAAGTAGGGGTGAGCATCTGCTCTTGCAAGATGCTGAGTACCTCCTGGTGCAGTCTTCAGGAACTGAAAACACTTAGCACGACACAGGGTCGGGATCAGAAGGCATGCTGCTGTGCAGATGGGAGTTATGAAAGCTCATGAAGAACAGACACAGACTAAACAGTGCACACATGTATATTGTGCACAGGGGTGCAAAATGAGCTGGAGGTGATGTAGGAATGGTGTGAATTTATAGCAAAACTGAGAGATCTGTAAGATTTCTCCCTAAAGTAGTTTAACTACTGAGTGTTCATGACAAAGATATTGTTGGCAGTTAAAACAGGCATCTCTTAAATAGTTGACATTTTTGTTTCAAGGACTATGCAGTGACTACATTGCTAACTAATCCTAATAAGCCTCCTTTCCAAGTTGTATAAAAATGGTTTATGAGTTCTGGCCTTAGCAGTAGCGTAAAACTTCCCTAGAATATCCATCCAGCGATGCTGTGTCCTCTCCTCTGCCGCTGGGGACTGTCACACTTGTGCATACTGTCATTCCCAGCCAGGGAAGTTCAGGCTTCCTGAGTGAGCGGGTTAAATGTGCTGCCACATTCGCAGCATGCTGATTGTGAAGTCTACCCATAAGGCAGCAGTTCATAACCTTGTGGAAATATTTTTACATGCTCCACGCAGAGAAAATAACCACTTCTGCTCTGCTAGAGCTCAGCCACATGAAAGATCCAGGAAGAACACCCCAATGGATGCTGAGAGGGGAAGAGGACTTGTGTCCAGTGCTGCAGGCAAATATGGCACCTCTGCCATCATATCAGGAAGTTAAGATATGCACAGTCAGACTGTTGTTTTGAGATCCCTGCTTGCATTTGCTGTGAGGTGGTGATAGCCCATGGGAGCACACTGATGGATATAGTCCAATCCCTTCTCACACACTTTGCTAGGACTCTGTCCCAATACAAGGACTTCAAGCATGTCCCCCTCCCCAAGGAGCTTGCTATCTTAGGCACATCCCGAGCTCTGGATCTCCTTTTCCCTTTACTAACCTTTCTTCTAAGACCCCGACTGATCACTTTCCCATACATGTCTCTCCTGTTCCTTCACTGCCTCTATCCATCTGCTCCAAGCCACAGTAAAGTCATCTCTCATTGGACATGGAATTCACTGTTACCTTTACACTCTCAAGACACATCTATTCCCCAGAAGGGTTTGAGAGCAAAGGGATTAATTCTGGTTGAACTGTGAAAAAATCCTCAGCTGAACCATGAGGCCACCAGCACTGAGAACTGGTTGTTGTTGGACGTAAGGCAGAAGTAAGATCTCCACTGCCTGCCTGTTCTGTGGGCTGGAGGCCCCAGCTGTGGCCTAGAGCTGATCTGCCTGAAGCTACCACCAGCCCCTGGGATGAGCTGCACATCCCACCCTGGGAGCAGCTGGAGCACTCAGCTCATGGGGAGCATTGTTGCTGGCGACCCATGGGCTCAACTGATGGCTGCACAGCAGGGCTGACCTGGCACCCGGGAGAAATCGGGAGACACTCCTGGCCTTAGGGGCCACAGTGTGGTCACCCTGGTCTCCAGTGATCATGTAAGTAAAGCTTGGCTGAGGAGAGAACAGGCCTTGACTGGAAAGTCCCACTGCTCTGTAAACACAAACAAATCAGCCCCCATCACCTGCTTCCCTTCTTTATCTGTACATGTAATTTAAAACACCCTCCAGCTTCCCAAAGTCAAGCCTCAGCTGCTTCCCATCCCCTTAAGTCCCTTTAGTTCCTCTCCCCCCCCTAACCTGGCTGCTTTTCCAGAGCCAACCATCACTGCAGAGACAAGTTGCTCTTCTCTCCCACTCTCTGATCCTTTCTGTCCTGGGTGAATGTGGTGGGAACCACCCACAGCGTGTTTTCGTGCATGCGTTTCTGCAGCCACCCCTCCCCCACGCCTAGTTTTTTAAGTTAAACTATCTCTTGCTTTAAAGAGAGCAAATACACAGCAGTGGCTTTCATCACTGCTGTATAATAGAGCAGTAATTCTGTGCCAGGGACTGTTTTCTATTTTATTTTAAAGGGTTTATAAAACAGTGTATGTAATTGAGTGAGTAAACTGAACGTTTTCTGGAGCCCCTGAGGGCTGAAACTTCGTGGTGGTCCTGGGCCTAGGCCCTAACCCTTTTTTTTTCCTCTCTTCTTTTTTTTTTCCCCTCCCTTTCCCCTCCTTCCCCTCCTCCTTTACAACCCAGCGTTGCCACCAGCAGCAGCAGCAGCAATCTGTCTGGGGCTAATTGAGCAAACAACAAGGAGATGCTTTCACATGGCTTTTAAAGGAATGCTCCGGCATCCCCTTTCTGTGAGCGGCTTGGCAGGAACCTGCCAGGAAGGCTGGGGAGCGCTGGGTCCCCGTCCCCCAGCCTGCTGGTGGGGTTTGTGCTGGGCTGCGCAGTCATTTCCGCCCCTCTGTTTATTTGCATTACAATTTGTTTTTAGCCAAGCACCAAAAGCTGCTCTGCTCTCTAGTTCGCCTTGTGCGTATGTTTTTAAGGGGCTAGTGTACAGTATGTGTAAACAAATGTCTTCCCAAGCAGGAACGCATATATAACGAGTGACAGGTTTTTGATTTACACTCAGTAAAGTCTCCGTGGACACTCAGTTCAAGCACCCAGGCTGACTTCAGGCTGGGCTGCGTCAGCAAGTTGAAGCAAAGTGCTAATCAGGAGGTTGAATGTGTTGATCAGCTCTGGATTTGCTTAGCACCAGATGCTCCCAATCTGAGAAGATCTAGTTGAACATGATTTAAGGTTGAAGAGTCCAACTCTTAAGGCTTTCTCAAAGTCCTTTCTCTAATCCCTCTTCTTTCTCTGTGGGCTGAATGCATCTGTAACCCTGCCAGTGTCAGATAAAAGGCAGCCTGGTAAGAAATCCCTAATGGGGAGCTGGGGAAGGAGAAAAGGAGCTGAACAGCAAAGCATATGAGGTACTTCTCCCTCCTCCCCCAGAGTTTCAGGCAGAGTTTCTGCAGGAACTGAGCTTGCTGGTACCAGCCAGAGCCACTGGCAACTGGCAGCCACGTCTGATAATGAAACGCTATCCACAGCTCAGCTCTCTGGCACACACACTGGAGTCTGAATTCCCTTCGCTCCGCAAGGAGGGCGTTGGGAATGGAAGAGGGAAGCAGGGTGAATCCTTATCTGCCTATCACATCCCCTCGGGGTGCGGAATGGGGCTTTGTTTCTAGCAAAACCATTCCCTTTATCGCCTGAAAACTTTCTTGGGGATTTTAGACAGGCAGATTCATGTGTTTTCTTTAAGCCTTTACAAGAAGAAATGAGTTTGGTGATTTCATGTGAGTCTGAGGTAGCAGTGACATACCATGTGTGCCTGCTTTGGGGAATCTGGGCCACAGGGATCAAGGAGGAGATGAAACAGGCAGAGGGATGAGAGATGAGGGAACACAGGCTCCAATTTCCCATGTGGCTTTGGCTGCTTAAGCTCCCTAAACTCACTGCTGCCTTGGTTTCCCCATCTGTAAAACAGGAATGCTCTTACTCACCCATTCTCAAAAAGCATTTTGAACTCATCAGGTGTAAAATACGAGATACCATAAGGCTGCTGCAAGCATGTCAGTGCAAAATACAAATAGTTGGTACCACCTCTGCAGCAAGGTATGTGACGGGACCCATCCCAGCTCTGCACATTTAGGACCGTGGAGGATGCTGTCTGAAATGAAGCAAGAAGTTCCTTATTAAAAAGTATTGCTACAGATAATCTATATATAGAACCATAAATTGACATGGCTCTCTATAAGCCTAGATGAAGGCATGTTTAATCTGCAGAGGCATAATGTAATTACTCTCACTGGATGGTAGCCAGGGTCTTATTCACATCATTGAAATCAACATGATAGGTAGTCTGCTTGGAGGAGGTTCAGGAATGGAGTCACAGGAGTTGCTACAGGGCCTGTTTGAGATATATTGGGAAAGTTGTTGGGGGTGAGGAATGTTAGAGCAAGAAATGCTGCAGGTTGGATTTGAGGTACCTTGGCAAAGCTGTGTGGGGTCCAGGACGGGAGGAGAGAGGTGCTGAAGGCTGGACTTGGGGCTATTGGCAAGAGCTGTGCTGGAGAAGTTGTGTGGTGCTACCTACATCATGCTTGCACCTGGCACTTGTACAGTCAGCCCCTCATTTTCCTGAGCACTGCATCCACCTCTGCTCATCCTGCCCAAAGTGCTGGAGTTTGAGGTCCAGAATGTTAGTGTGAGGCTCCAGGATTAATTATCAGTTGACGATAAATATCCTGAGCAAAGAGCTAAATGTCTCAATCTGATGCTGCAGGTGAGAAGCAGCCCCTTGATCTCCTTATTTTAGCCTTCACGAAGGGTCTCTGACAGGAAGTGGTGTGGCTCACCCATTCTGTCCCTCAGGCTCAGGAGACTGCATATGATCCATAGGATTACAGTGTTGAGGTTGTAGTGAAAAATTATCTTGCCACAGTCCAAAACTCCTTGAAGTTCATAGAGCAGAATTTGATCAAACCTTTACTGGAGCAATGGTTTGCATGGTACAATAGTTGCGTCTTGAATTTTAAACCAAGAGAAGCATCATGTTGGCTCGGCCACTTTGGGGATTGCCAGGAATTTCTTCCTTCAGCCAAAGGTGGCATATTTGTTGTTTTGCAGCAGTCTTGCAAGATCCACTCCCCTGAGGGGAAGAGTTTTAGGTGGGTAAATAAAACACAACTCATCATCCTTGGCTATCCACCTGCAGTACTGTGTAAGGTGGGGGAGACACCAGAGCCTCCATTGGTGTATCCCAGCGCCTCAGAGATCTTGACACTTTATCCCAGGCTCCAGAGCCAATTGTTATTCCTAATTGCAGGAGGTAAGATGAAGAGCCTAGGGGCATGGAACGCACCACCTGAGCTCCACCTGAATAAGTGTCCAGCTCCCGGAGTGCATTTTAGATTCACCACCTCCCCCACAGTACCCTGAGGACACCCACTTCGAGCACACCAGCTTTGTGTCATGCTCTGAGGCCACACGCTTGGGTTTTTTAGGCACTGGGCTTTCAGTTGCGTGTTTTTATTATTTTGGCTTTAGATCCCTTATTTGCAGTCCTTCCCTGACAAGCTGCTTTTGCATTTTAAAGGGAAGGCTCTTTCAGTACAGTGCATTAACAGTGCTGGGGCAGGGACTGGCACATTAATGTGTCCACTGGGGCTGTGCAAAGCTCCTGGGAACAGGCAAAGGAGTGACCTTGCAGAAATTGCCCCTCCAACAAATTTGCTCCACAGGAGGGTCAGGTTTAAATTTAAAAAAAAAACCAAAAAACAAAACACAAAAACGTCTTGTTTTTAAGCTGCCGGGGCTCAGTTGAGATTGCTGAGAGGATCTCACACTGCCTCGGTGATGGCCCCCTGGTGCTGAGCAGCCCCTCTCCTCCCCAGCCTCCAAGCAGTTTGGGGCAGACAGTGCTATTTAGGGCCAGAGTGGATTAATGATCTTTAATTTTATGTCCAGTCTCCATGTTGGATGTTGATGGTTCCTTGCCTTGACCTAGGTGTACACCTGTCAGTAGCAGCTGTGACTTCCGTAGGGCCTCTCTTGTTTATTAGTGACACATACATGTGAAAACTCTCATTAGAGAAATCTCCTGATGTTTAGTCAGTTGTTTAGGCTTTCACCATGTGTGTGGGATACTGTCAGAGAGATGCTGGAGTCCAGCAAATCTCTGTTTGAATTCCCCAGAATCTGCTTTTCTCATTTGTTTTAAAGTTGCAAATTTGAAAAATGGAAGGTCTGAAGCTCTGCTGCAAAACTCAATTGCTCTTCTTTTCCTCCCTCTCTCTTTTCAGCCAAACATGTTAATGAAGTCATTGTGGGCACTGAACAGCTGATGGAGATATAACCCGAGTAGGTTTTAAAGATGATTTTATGGAAGCCAGCAGCAGAACCAGATGTTCAAGCATCGTAAGATCATCCGTACAGATCAGTACTGGCATGGTTTACCCTGTCATTGCTCCTTTCCTGTTCAGCTTTATATTTATGTCTTAATAAAGAAGTATTTGCAGAGCGGAGTGTCCGTCAGCCCCTCCCCCCTCATTGGGATGCGCGCGGGTTTGTGCTGGGTTATATCGGTTCCTGCACGCCCGGCCAACGCACTGTACTTTTCCAGCAGAAGGGAGAGCGGGGACCACACAGACTGTGCCCACTCCAGAGAATGACTTAGCCGCCCTCCCTGCAGCGTAAACCACGTCCCTGCAGTCCTGCACCACCGTCCCTGAGCCTGGGAGAAACTGCTCGGGATGCTGCTTGTGCATCTCATCAACGCAGCAGGCGGACAGCGAGAACAGCGGCGGTGCCGGCTGCTCTTTGCAGCCCGGGGGCTTCGCCAGCCTCCTCCTCCTCCTCTCTGTCTCCCGTGATGCTGCCCCACAGCACAGAAGTGTTTAATCTGTGCCTCTTCTCCTCTGTAATGCAGTCGAGGAGTTTGATACCCATGTCCATCAGGGCTGAGTTTGGTCTGATACTTTGAAATCTTGCCCAAGAGCAAGTAGGTGAGGGCTGGTAGAGCATGAAGGAGGTGTGGGGTGTAAGCAGTGGGTACTCCCTGCCTTATTTTGATGGTTCTTCCTGTCAGTCCACTGTTCCTAATCCCAGACGAGAGGTCCCTCCCCACACTTGGATGATCTGTGGATGACTGTACCTATGTCTCTGAGATGAGTCGCGTGTGTTAATGTGAAACGCACAGCCTTGTGGTCAGGGCCTGTGCCAGGATTGTAAAGCACCTGGATGGGATTGAAACACAAGCTGTTCTTTAATGTTTAGAAATTGGACACAAGTTCCTACCTAAAAGCTGTTTATTAGAATGTAGTAGGATTGAACAGGGCATTTATCTGCCCCTGGCAGTTTGACATCCAGAGGTGCTTACAGCAACTGGTGGGGATGGTATTTCATTAACTGGAGTGATAAATGTTAAATGTGTGCTTCATGGGCATCAGCAACCCCTGAGGAAAGTTACCATTTCCTAGTCAATTTGACAGGAGAGAGATTATAATCCAGATATTCTCTGAGTTTCATAAACAAAATCCTTCCCCTAAAAGACCGGATTGGAGTGGAAACTATGGGTAAGGATGAGCTTCAAGGCCTGTGTCAAGCTGCAGAGAAGAAATGTGCTGCAGTTCAGCTCCAGCTTTGTGCTGGAGGTTTTGCCTCGCGTATGTGCGCAAACACGTTCCTAAGGTACGAAGCCTTTTTCATCCAAGGATCGCAGAGGCTTTACAAAGGTTAATTAAAGAGAGTTCTTGTCTCTGTGTGCGGCAAGGGAGAGAGGCTCCATTTTGGGTGTGTAGAAACAGAAGCAGAGTAGAGTGTAATTACCTGGCTTTGCATTTTACCAGAAGGCTGGCAAAGCCAAGAGAGGTTTGCAGGGACTTTGACTCATAGTCCTTTTGCTTAAGCACAAAGCCTTCTTCCCCTCTGTTTTTAGGATACATCTTAACTTCTGAAAAGACCTCATTGCCTTGTTTAGCAGCTACAGTTTTACCTCCTTGTGCCCTAATTATATGTTAAAGTCTCAGTCCTTTTGTTTTGCTAATTTAAGAAGAGGGTGAGGGGCTCTTTACTGTGTCGGTTAGAATTTAGCATTAATTTAGTGTTCTCTGACACTTGAAAACCTGGCCGGGATTTGAGGCATTTTCTTTTCCTTTTTGCCTTTTACGACCTGCAGGTGTTTGGTGTGAGATAAAAGTAGATCCCAAAGTGAGATTTCACAGCACAAATTATCAAAGTGAAGATTCACTCTTGATGTAGTCTATGTGTGTGGCAGTAATTATGAAAAATATTTTGGGATAATAGGGCCTTCAGGAATCCCAAGGCGGGCACTGGGAGGTTAACCCTTCCTCATCTAACCTGGCCTCCATGGTGCTGTCATCATCAGGTGAGCACGTGATGGGTTGGGTCAGGCAACTTCACAAACTGAGTGATATTACAGTCATTGAGAAAATTGGAGAGGCGACTGAGGACATGAAGTTCTGTTCCCAGGATGTGACTGTTTGGTCCCAGGTCACAGAGACCTTCTGGAAGGTGTTACTGGTACAGGCTGCTCACCAGCTTTGAGGAATGGGACACCTCTCAGACACAAACAAGTTGCTTTGTCACACCCAGGCAGCTGAGCATTACAGCCTGTGCCCATCACAGTGTTATTGGCATCAACATGGTGCTTTGTAGGGAACACTTTTCTGAAAGAGATGGAAGTTCTCCAGCTCTGTAGGTGCTGGCTCTTTCTGGATAGACTTGTCCTGAACACTTCCTTGGCAGATTTACTGCCAGGGTTGCTGTGAAAAGGTTCTTGCAGTGGCTTGTCATGTGCTGAATCTGCATGGGGTAAAGCAGAGGTTTGCCATGATGGCCAGCAGGACTGCTGGCTGGTGGTTTTCCCTGAGCAGTGTCTTGCCAGCTGCTCCCAGAAGGTTTTTCCTGTGACCAGGGCAGCAGGGTTGGTGTGGGTGCAGAGCAGTGTGTGTGCACACCTGGCCACACTTCTTCCTGTGGGTCCTGTCCCCCGGCACACCATGACGGGGGCACCTGAAGCTCTTTCCCCTCACCCTGGCTCCCATGAGAGCTGGGTGCGACCAGCAGCAGCTCTGCGGCCGGGTCCTTGCCCAGATTTTTGCAGCCAAGCCCATTTGTAAGACACAGAATTGGGAAGAGCATTTGTGGGGCAGTTTCAGACACCCAGAGCCATGGCTCACCTCCCTCAGCCGCTCATGTTTGCTTTTGTAGGTGACTGTTGGGATCTCTCAGGAAGCAGCAGCTCATCTGATCCCTTCTGCAGTCAAACCAAAGCGGATGGCTCCCATCTTCCTGGCAGCCCTGGAACAGAGCCACATGAGGCGAAGACAAACAGCCAGCCATTCCCAGGGACGGTGGGCTTCCCACCCCCATGGTGTTCAAATGGACACAAAACCTTTGCACCCAGCTCTGATCTTGCTTTTAGGACAATTTTTTGGCTTGTGGGCAGCAAGAGGCAAGCAGAGCCTGAGCAGTCATATGGTCTCAGGTACACAGCTCTGGCTCCCCCCATCACCTATCCAGCTGACATTGTGTTTGCAGCCCTAGCAATAGGATTCCCCTGAACCTCTTAGGGTTGGGATCCCAAGGACTCTCCAGTCTTTTACTGCCTTCAGTCTCCAAGGCTGATTGTGCAGAGCCATGCTCCTGCTCCTTGCTGGTTTCTGCACCCCACTGTGCTTCCTCCAGCTGCCTGGAAAGAGTGTTTTTCACCATGCCCCTGCCCATCCTTTGGAGTTCGTTGGTCCAGAGATGAGAATTTTCCTAATAAAACCCCACAGGTCTGGGGAACACCATTGTTTTCCGGAGGTGCCTTACTGCCTTTGTGCTGGCCCAAGTCCCAGTGAGGGCCAGTAGTGGCTGCTGTGGTCCCTGCCCCATGTCTTGCAAGGGGCAGAGTGCGATCAAGCCCCACGTGGGGCTCGCAGAGGAGCCGCCTGTGCCGGCAGCAGTGGTGTGACAGACGCACGCTGCACAGTGTGTGGTGTAATCCAGCTCCGGGACACTGCAGTGCCACCCTCCCGTCACACACAGCCACTCCTGTGGCCTTTGGTCACCTGTTTTAAAGCACTGATTATTGCAGTGGGCAATTGGGGCTGGGGCCTTCGGCATTGCAGGCTGCCCACTGTGCCCCAACCCAGCCCATCCCAGTGCCATGGGGGAGCACAGAGCACAGGGCCCTTCTCACTGGCAACCTGCAGAGTTAATTTGGGGATGTGGAGATGCCCTCACCAGCACCCAACACCCTCCCTGCCAGTACCTCTGCAGCAGCCTGCCCACCGAGGCTTGCTCCCTCTCAGCCAGGACGCTGATTTCTGGATCCTGTCGGTTTTCACTCCATCTCCCAGGAGCCAAGGTCCACAGCCGCGCCTGTGCCTCCCAGACGGGCCGGCAGACGGGAACTTCCTTCCAGGTCCTATAGACAGACATTTTATATACGTTAAAATACATGTGTATATAAATATGGAAAGCAAGAGCTTGGGAGAGCTTGAGTCTAAATAAACTTGTATGTTTTAGGCTTTTAAAATGCTAATGTTGAATTTCAGGGGATGGGGGACGACAAGGGGATTGCTGGACTGAGGACCAAGACAGCTGATGAGCTTGGATCAGTGCCTTTACAATTCAAGGAAAAAAATGGGATAGTTTGGGAAGGAAAAAGGGATTTTCTTGTTTTTGTTTTTAGTAGAAAATAAAAGAAGCTGCCTTCTTATTTGCCTCCCTCCCCCAGTGCCGGAGCAGCAAGCGACTGGTGTTGTATGCATAAGCTATTCCTTTGTGCAACATCTAAATGGTTAATTGTGTTTGAGGAAGATGTACGGGCGAATGGAGGGACCACCCAGCAAGAGACAGACAAGAAAGAGCGATCTCTGAAATGTTTAACCAGAGAGAGAGCAAAGTTGTTTAAAAATATTTAATTTACAACATTCCACACTGCTGATTATAAATCGGCCGTCCAAAAACACTGCTGTGTGCGGGGAGGGATCCAGGCAGCATGAAACAAATTCCTGTGATTGTTTTTCCTATCTTCCTCCCTCCTTTCCTTGGGGAGTTTAACCCTGTGGCAGGATGCGGGTTGCCCCAGGCAGGGAAGGCAGCACTGTTCCCCAGGACTGCGGTCTCCGGTGCGAACACCTGCTCCTGGGGCCAGGGTGCAGCCGCCTGCTGGCGCTCAGAGAGTCGGAGGGGACAGTGAGGAGCAACCAACCGGCAATGCTGGCAGCAGTAATGGGCATGTTTGAGATGGTCAGTGGGTAATGGCCCCCAGCCCCTTCCCCCTGATCTCCACCCCAGCACCAGAGTTCCCCAAAGCATCCAGCTGTGCTCCCAGGCAAGGAAAGCCATGAATCCCCTGGTGATAGGTTGAGAGACTTGAGGAGGCAAACCTGGCCAGTCTGTGCCACCCAGGAGAGGCTGCTCACCATGGTGATGATGGTGCCTGCTCTTTGGATTGGCAACTCAGCCGTGTCACCCAGCCATTTCCAGTGACACTGGGAAGGACCCAGGCCCTCACAGGGTCACTGAGCAGCAGCAACATCTTCCCCTGCTTGGGCCCTCCTGAAAAGGGGCTGGTTGGTGCCGGATGCCGGGAAGAAGGGGTTTGGCCACGCTCTGTTTGCAGCCACTGCTGATCCACAGCTGGCTGTGACGCACCCGGCTGCCCCAGCCATGCTCCCTCCGTGCAAGGGGCTGGGACTGCTCTGTGAGGGGCCCAGTCTACTCTGCATGGTGGCCACACCATCCACCCTATCACCTAGGGATCACTCCTCAATGCTCTCACCATTATGTTCTTTCCAGTCTTCATAGCCCCTCTTCTTCCTGTAGCAAGAGAGTTCTGGGAGAGGAGGCTCCTGGGAATGTCCCTGGGAGACCGGGCAAGTGAAGGATGCACATGGTGGCAGTCTGCCCCTTATTCTCCAGCCCTGTCACCATCCACCCTCATGGAGGTCGCCTTTGGGGTTGGAGACCCACCGTGCCTGGACCATGCTGGGGAGGGGAGGAAAGGCACAGCCCCTGGCTGGTGACCCCACTCCACAGAAAGGATCTAAGTGGAGCTGAGGGATGGGAGGGATGCAAGAGGAACCAGGATCCAAAAGTAGCGGCTGTTCTCATTACAGATCCCTCCTTGGCATCCTCTTGTAGATCCCACCTTGGAGAGCAAAAGCCAAGGTGCTTTCACACTCCTGTTGCCCCAGGACCCCCGGCCATGCAGCTCTGGAGCCCAGTCAGCGGGAGGGCAGGGTTCTCGCCTGTTCCTGGTCTCCTGGCAAGAGGAGGTCACGGGGAGCACTGCAGGGCACTTTGCCGGGGACTGCCACACGTTTCCTAACCCCTCATCAGCCAGGAAGCCTCGCTGGCCACCTGGACGCTTCCTCGCGTGCAGCGAGGGCCTGTGACAGCCCGAGGAGCCGGGGTGGGTTTGGCTGCTTGCCCCGGTGGCGAGCTCGGCTCTCAGTGGCTGCACCGCTCCGGGCCCTGCCAGCCCCAGCCGGTGCCGGGAGCGAGAGCGGAGACAAAAGAGCTTGTGTCCGCCTGCCNGCCCGCTTCCCATGCGGCAGGGGCGCCCGGCGGGCTCGCTGGCCCCCTCCCACCACCCACCGGCCCCAGGGGACCACCACCCCGTGGGGCCTCCCCTGCCTCCCTGCAGGCGCCAGCGCTTCCGCAGCCCTTGTCCAGCATGAATACGCGCCCTTGGTCCCCCAGCGAGGGCACCTCCACCGGCTCCTGCTCGGGATGACTCGCCCCATCCCCAAACACCTCCTGTTCCCCCAGCTCTTCTCTCACCTCGGGGCTCGCAGCACCCGCCAGCGCAAGCAGTGGAGTAGTGAGCATCCCTCCCTGTTCCTGCTGCCCCCAAGGGCTGGATCAGGATGAGACCTGGCAGCAGCAAACTCTGCCGCGGCGGGAGCATCCCCACACCCCGTCCCGACCCACGGGGCCGGTGTCACATCCACTTAGTTGGCTCCGAAAATCCCTTGCCCTGACACCTTGTTAAATACCCACCAGGGGTCACAGTTCCTGGGATTCTTTTTCCTGCTTTTCCTTTACCCCGCTGAGACGTTTCGGTTGGCAGGCGCTCTCCCCCCGCTATTAGGTATCTTTCGGGGAACAAGAAACCTAGATCACTTACAAATTAATTTGGAGTTAAACCTACAGAAAATGAGAAACATGCTGCTTTGCAGGAGAGAGTGCTTGGCCAGCGATCAAGAAAAATACATCCAAACCGCCCGATGCGGCGGCTCGGCCGCGGCCGGGGGCTGCGCGCTCAAGGTAGCCGGCAGCTGTATGCGGGTGCACCTTAATGGAGCTGAGGCCTTTCCTCCCAGTTAAAAGGGGAAAAAAGGCAGTACCAGCTTCCCAGCATGTAGGGGAACGCGGGGAAGGCTGGCATGGGGTGCAGCACTGCAGCACGGGGGGCCTGCCTGCTCCAGCACCTTTGCCAGCGGGATGGGGACCAGCCACCCCATGGCATATGGACACCTTTGCACCAGCGTTTCCCCGTCACTGCATCCCTGGGGCCACAGCAGCTTGTGCCAGGGCTGGCTCCCGAGAGGAGGGAAGATGCCATGTCCCCTCATCCCACGGCGCCTTGTGCCAGCCCTCTGGCCAGCAAGGTGCTGTTGGACGGGGGAATGTGGAGCGATGCAAAGGCTCCTGAGCCCTTTGGCAGGCGGGTGGGAGCAGCCCCCTGTGCCAGGCACTCCCGGAGGGTCACGGGTGCGCGTTTGGCCGCCACCGCGCATTGTGTCTGCGGCGCGAGCGGCTGTGCCGGGAGGGGGCCATGCGGGGGAGGCCGGGGCGGCGGAAGAGCAGTGATAAGATAAAAGGTCTGCTTTCCCA
>WEIT01009017.1:0-12672 GCA_013389985.1 Dryoscopus gambensis
AAGAAAAAAAAAAAAAGGCAGCTGAAACAGGTAACTGAAAAAAACACATGAAAGCAAAATTTAATGTTTTAAAATTTTATCCAATTAAAATGAATCATCAGAAGGAAAAAAGTCCCTGCAAGCATGGACAAAATTAACAAACATCAAACAAAAAGCAACAGAATTACTGTATAGAAAAGATCTCAATCAAACAAGCACAGCTGATGAAGCAACTCAGTGAACAACAAGATCCTAAAATTCTTTCATGTAATAACAGCAACCTTCAAAGCCTCTATATGGACATTACTACAGAGCTGCTTGCAAGGGGAGAACAGACAGAGGCAGCACACAATATCTTTTCCTTTAGTTTATGGTTTCATTTAAGAGCACCAAAGCATGCCAAGCCATAAAACCCCCCCAAAATAAATACAAAAAAACCTGGCAAGTCTGTATCTTGTGCAGATAGAGGAAGAGGTCATTTAGAACACTGCTGAATCAAGAATATTGAAATGACATCTGAACACAACTAAACTATGCAGTTTTAAAGCTGTCCAGACTTCCAAAGGAAAATTTGTAAGAAAAGAAGTTGACTGCAGATCCTGGGAGCATATGGGATGCATAGAGACCACCTACAGCAAACTGAGAATTCCACAGAAAAACAGGTAAGTTTTTTGGTTGATAGCCCACTCCCAAAAAATCTGAAACAGTGAAGAAATATAGGCAAAAAAAGGAAATTTATAGATACTGTAGATATATCGGATGTGACATGCCAATTCTGCTGAAGCACAACTGAGTAAAAGACTGTGTCTACTGAAACAGCAGACTGAAGAGGGCTAAAACAAAAGTTTCAAGAAAACAGAATGTGATAAAATGGGATAAAAATAGAAGATAAATAATGGAGATGACTGAACTCCAGGAGTATGATAAAGAATTCACATTAAAATTCACAATAAGGCCACTCCAAAACAAAGGCTGGAAAGATTGAGTCCATTTTGACAGGGCTTAATGGATAAATTTCCACGACCAAGAGAAAAAAGTCTTTTCATCAGAGTTTTTATTTCAGGTAACTGTCACTAAAAATCAGCAGATTTAGGTGATGAGCAAGAATTCACTGTTTCAACCACACCATCCTGCAGTCAGCTGCATATCTCCTACAGGGACACTGATGCCAATCTCTCTTTTCTAACAATTCAGCAGATTTTTTGAAATGCATGAAAATTTTATTGGAGCGCTCCAACAAGTTCCAAAATCACTGCCAGGGAGAGGGGCAAAAGGAAAAATGGGACTGCTCTACTGCAGGCCAATTCCACTAGAGATTAGCTCAAAAAAACCCAGTTTAAATGGTCTGCCTTCTTTTCAAAGATCAGTCCCTTGAGCACCCGAATTCTTCTCTATTCAAGCACCAGCAACACCATTAACTGTAAAAAGATCTGCCAAAGGGCAATTAAGCTCTGGCATGTTGTCCCATGCTATGATAAACCTTAAAAAAGTGGAGATTCAAAGACAAAATTCTATCTTTAGCAATAGCATATTTTAGATGGGGGTGAGCAGGGGACAACTGGACAAGACAGACACAGCACATTGTTTACTGCAACTTCTGTTTCTTTTCTGTTATTAATTAATAGATAAGCTGAGCTCTGGTGCATTCAAAAGTCAATTCATTCCTCACTTTTTTAGAGAGAGGGGTTTTTTTTTGTTTGTTTTGGTTTTTTCTGATAGAGCTCAGCAGGAAAAACAAAACAAACCTTCCTAATACGCACACGTAGGAGCCTGAATTCACGACAAAGCTAAATAAACTGGATGTAGTAACAACAAGCTTTCTCATTTTCTTCACTACAGCACTGTTCATCCTCACTTATTAAAGTGGGGTGCCTTGAAGGACATAAAAGTACATCAGTAAAGGCCAGATAGAGACTTTGTTCATGGGGATAAATCTGTTCTGGTCGGGTCAGCCATGAACTACACTGCAAGCACTGACGAAACCTGTGTACGATGAACCAATGCCTGGGTTTTACAGCTGCTTGGAAAAGCAACTGTATTGCATCTGACTCTGCTGCTCCACAGTCAGACTGAGCATGTATAAATGAACTTATCCTTCTCACTTCCCAGTTCTTGGTCATACTTGATCCAGTTCCCAATGCCATACCAAAAATACCTGTGCCAGTACCCAGAGAAAGGTGCGTTAGGCAGGAAAAGGGTGGCAACATACAGAGAAATGCTCCAACCACTTCAGGGGCATCGTTCCCTCTAAATGACTTAATGAACTACGGGGTGAACATCTTGACACCCTGAGAAGTCAAACAGACGAGCAGGATTCCTACATCCATACAAAACAGAACTAATAGCCATATAATTGCATTCATTCACAGTGCAATTTTTCACATTTCAGCTCTTGCACTAGCCAGAACTTTGCCACATATACCTACAAGTCTTCCTAATATCCACATGCCAGGGCAGACTCAAGTAATTGACGTATTGCCAGGTAAGTGACGAGATGGGAGTGAGCAGAAAACACTCTCCCCACGCTTCACCCTTCCACAGTGTCAGAGGCTCAGAGTAGGATTAATAAATTGCTTTCTCCAGACATGCTACAAAAGTATTTGAGCTGCAACATCTCCTTAAAGATCTTACCTTGTAAAATGTTCCCAGGTATATTGTGAAATACAAATTTCAGAAATCCGTCAAGATATGTCAAGATTCCACCAAGTTTGTCAGCTAAGAAGAAATACACTTGAGTCTACCTTAGACAAACACTGCCTGGGACTCACATTTGTATCACGTTTTCCAAAAAGCAGCTGAAATAATACACAACTGAATAGTGCTGTCTGGGGGGAAAAGAAGTATCTAGACCATAAACAAACAAGATCAAATTACCCAGAAGTACACATGCCTTGCAGCAAGCACAAGAAACACCACAGCAAATAACATACATAAATACTCTTCAAAAGCATCTGGCAAAATTCACCATAATGAATTCAAAATATTCAAGCAATTATTTCCAGCCAGCCACTTATTTCTTTCAGAACTGAGATCCTTAGCATTTTATTATGTTCTTGACTGTCAAGGCATATTTCTTCAGCAGTTTGACTTTTTTTCCCCCTGCTATTTGGCTAAGCAACTAAGTAACTTATTCAGTAAAGTAACTTCCGGACGACCTAGCAAATGGAATTGATTTGGATTAAATAGCAACAGATTATTTCAGTGGTTAAGTAGCATGGGTATGCCAGCAACATAACACATCTCAAATATATTCCACTAATCCTATTAAGTATGCTTTTACTTATCTTGCACTAAACATCTATTTTATGGTCCATTTCTTCATACTTTATAATCACGGCTCAGTTACAATGTCAAAAAACTTGAAATCCCAAACTGAAAAGCACAGAGAGTCACAACACAGATAATTTATTGAGTAAGGAGTACCTAAGGGACTGCTGTGGAATCATTAGTGTTTACAACTATAAGCATATTTACTGCTTTCCATCTTTTACATGACAGATTTGTTACAGTTGAAAGCTTTCCCTTCAGGCCCCTTTAAAGAAGCACATATATCCCACAGATATGCCATAACCCATAAAGTCGTCGCAGAGCTGAAAGGATTTAAACTCATCTAAACCAAAAGTCTTTTCCATTCCTCACCATTTGCTTGCTCAGATTTTGTTTATTTTTCTGACTCATTACTCAAAAATTTCCTAGATCCTAATCAAGCCTAACAATGCTTCAGAGGAAACACAACTCCAAAATGGGAAGGGGGAGAAAGTCTTATTTAGGAATATTTCATAATCCATTAAATTATAAAAACTCAGGATATCCTCCAGGAATTGTAAGAAAAATGCTACATAATAAAGTACAATATCCCTAAGTCATCAAAACATGACTTGGCTCCGAATTCTGGATGTCAAGAGCTTAGATGATGACTGTTCATTCTTATATTGCACTTCTGTTTGAAGTATCCCAGATTCTTCAGAAGTGGAGTTTGAAATGAATTTAAGATTCCAGTCAAAACTATCACAGATGAGGAAATCCTGAAACATATCAGCGGATCAGTGGCCAGCAAAGATATCTGGATACACTAAGTATATGAAACACATAGAGTCTCCCCAAAAAGTCCCTGTTTGTTGTCAGAGAGCCTCCAGAGGAATCAGCTTTTTACTCCATCTTAAATTATCACCTTGGCCAACACCAGGCTGCACATGATGAACTTCACCAAAAGCCTCATCTACGAGCACTTGAAAATTATTCACTTTACCCGTACAGTACCACCTCTCATTTGTATTAGCTCTACATCATTTTCTTATCTGGCTTCAAATAAAATACACAAACAAATGATGTTACATCTATTTTTATAATGACTACATTTCTTTCTTTCTTTGGAGATTTAAAAGTAAAGACGATGTCATTGCTTTATTTATGAAATCTGACAATTTAAAATACAAAACAGACTAATAAGAGAATAAAATTCAGATAAAGATATTTTGTAAATGCATTCTAGTTCAACAAAGTAACATTTGCTCTTAAGATACCCTTTATCTTATTAGGTTCAACCTTGGGAGAAACAAAACTTTAAGAAAGACTGCAAACTGTTCACTAAAGCATGTCAGTCTTTTCTGAATCTGAGGCTGGATTTAGAATTCGTGGTGCAAGCTGTACGTTCTGAAGACAGAGAAGAAGACTGGGATATACTAGGAACACGTTAAGTATATGTATTAGTGTGTACATGCTATGCTTGCCATCTAATAATAAATGCTCATGTAGAATAGTCTTATTTCTCAATTACCTATTTTAATTCAATAGCTGCATGAAGCATGGTGCCATGACACCATATATTATTATTGCTAACTAGTCACACCCTCTCCTCCTCAGAAAACCCAACAACAGAAGCGAAAATCTAAGCAGAGTGACAATTTTACATCTACTGCTGTGGATACGACCAGCATTTCCACTTCTGAGCAAGACTGGAGAATAAACACAACACAGAATACAGGGCATTAAAGCAGTTCCTCAAAAGTGCAGCACGCTACCCTCCCCAGCTGTGACACAGAAATCCTCCTTCCTTGCAGCAGCACTGTCACTTGTGCAGTAAATCATTTTTGTGTTGCCAGTCAGTACCAAAGCCAAGCAAACACCTGCTTGCTTCTAAGAGAAATAATCAACAGTGCTGTCAACTGCACTGCAGTTTCCTGACAGATCAGTGCAACACCCATGCAGGCTCTGCTTGCTCCGAGCTTTCCCCACTGGCAGATTTGCAGTGTCCAGAGCCACCAGCTGTCTCATGCCACCCCAGTCAAAACCAGTTAAAAAAGAGCCACATGGCTGTACTGACAGCTGGGGGTATTACCAATGCAAGCACATCATTTGGTGCTGCATGGCTGAAATGCCAGATAATGATTTGGATTCAGGAATTACTCTTCACATCAGAGAAAATTACTAATACAAAACCAGCCTAGCAGCTTAATAGCTACATTCAATATCCTCAGCCATAAAACACAAGGATTGGAACCGAGACCTCTGGGAGATGTACTTAATTTTGAAAGAGAAAACAATAAATAGCGCATATGCTCTTCTAGGTTATCACATTTGCTGTTAATGACAGTGCCGGTGACAAATATATGGAATCCCACATGGGATTGCCAGTCAGCACAGCCAGGTTAAAGCACAGCTTGCAGATCTCAGGGCAGAAGCAACAGTCCCTGAGAGAACTGAGGCTGGGAACTGAAGCTCCTGAGTGCCCTCTCCAAGACTGGCTGGTTTCTCAGTTACAGTTTCAAACCTGTGGGGACTAAACCAGAAATAGAGCTCCCATCACAGAATGGGATGGGAGGGAAGATGGAGAATCATTTTTACAAGTTGGAATGCTTCTAGGTGAGTACTTTTGGTCTCCAAAGAAACCTAATATGCTTTTTAAAAGGATAAGAAGTAGAATAAGCATTGGAGAGCTCCACTGAAGTGCAAGGACCACAAACAGTTTAACAAGAATTTTAACTGCTAGCGTACTAACTGTTTTAAGTGGCTGTGTAAGAAAATGTTACATTACATGTTCGTTTTCCAGACACGGGCATTGGCCCAGCCCCTCTCTTATCTTACCAACCTGCACAAAAACACGTTCAAAGACAAAACAACCCACCACTGACAAAAACCAACTACAAACTCTGATTACAGGAAAATCTATGAAGCACTGCATTGGTAGCTACACAAGATGTTTCACCTAGTCAGGAGAAACCTGGAAATTCTCTCTTTCAAGAATATTAGCATTGCACACTGACGTAGCTGCTCAGCAGTGTTGACATACTGCATTTCGCACCATAAAACACAGCAAAAGCAAACAATTAAGTGCAATTACCATACGGCACAGAAAGATTAGGGAATTAGTAACAGCTCCAGCTGCACAACTTGTTGGGAAAGTATTTCTTCCATCCTAAGCCCACTTGCACAACATGATAAATTGAATATTAATGCAACATATAACTTACAAAATTAGTAATGCAATTTCTAGGCTGCTTGAATCAAGAAAAAGCCTGTCCTAATCTCAGACATTAAAGACCTTTGTGTTTACAAATCCACAGCAGGCTCTGCTTTAGAGCTTACACATGTGAAACAGATTAAGGGGCACCATGGTGGGGGTTAATGTCTCAAACTTTCTGCTGGTTGCATCATCAGTCCCCTGCTACTATTTTCTGTCCCAAGTAAAGATACAGCATCATATACCATATTCACTTCACCTCTCACTTTTTGCTTTGTTTTAACAAGTCTTCACACATTAATCTTAACTACAGTTACTCTAAATCAGGTGTGACTGGGGTGTACTATACCCTGCAACATGAAACCACCATTTAGCTTTAATCTCAAGCGTCCACTGCTTTGGAAATGATGGTTCTGCCACCTTATCAATTGGGAAGCAAACAAAAGAGAAAGGCTATCAGCTAGAAATTTCAGCTATAGGGCAAGCCTCACAACAGATTTTTGCTTGAAGACCCAAGTCCTAAAATTTTGAGCTTGCATTAAATAAAAAAAAAAATTGCTTTCAATACAACAAAGTTCAGACCTACATACCTGTGTAAAGAAAAAGCTTTAAAGAAGGAAAACAATACTAAATGTTCACAAAGACAGAGCCTATAGTATTTTAAATCTCATTATTTTTACGATTTTTTTTTTTAGGGAACCTAACCCATGATCTTTGAATGCATTCAGCTGCCAACGCAGTGTGTATGAAGAAAGCATTAGAGACAGCACATATCTGCACAGCAAGGCATTTGGAAAGACGGTCTGGACAAATCTTAAAAAAATAGGTTTGAGGACAAAAAACTTTTTTAAACAACGCCTAATGTAACTGGCATGCAAAGATGATTGCTGTTCCAAACAACATTTTGAGATGTGACTGCAGGAAAAATAATCTATTTTACTGGGAACACAGTCCTTTATCTAGGCTCATTACCTCACTTCAGTGATATGTTCCAGAAGATTTCACAACAGATTAAGAAAAATATGCTGCTGTTTCAAGAGATACCTTTTTAAAAAGATGCACAAACACACACACAAACTCTAAAATAAAAGCTCTCAATCTGACAAAAGAGAAAATAAATTCATTAATATCAGGAGTACCTTTGTGCATCGGAAAACCAATAATTACGCCGGGCAGCAGATATAAATTGCCAGCACTAGCACAACAGAGACTTCCCAAAGCTGAGCCAGCCCAGTCTGCAGCTGGGAAGAAACCAGCTCTCCCCAGGGTCCTCCTGCCACAAGGAAAGTTGTGGGGAGAGTGGGCAACCACCTCCCTTCCAGACAGCAGCAACCTCATCCCAGCCTTTTGCTTAGTGGAAAATGATTTTGATTTTGCATTGACTGCTGAGAACTCTGAAAAACCTTTAAAGGCTACATGGATTTAGAGTAGATAATTTGAAAAGTTTAAGCACAGTGTTTAAGTCCTTAGTGTCCCATTCTGCTTAGAAGGAACTGAAGATCTGACATCTGCATGTAAAAGAGCAAAAATGGAAACAGAATAGAATATTAAATGTCACAACAGGTACTAGTGAGGATTCTGCTTTGCATACTGTGGTACTTCTGCATTTTACCTTTGGTCAGAATTTTCCCATTAAAACTAGAGGGATGGAGTGAGCAGAGGAAGAATTAAAAAAAAAAAAAAAAAGAAAATCACATTAAAGATCTTGAAATGTTCCAGAGAACTCAACAGTCCTCAAAAAACTATTTCATTCTATCTAAAAAGAATGAGTAGGAATTTGCATGCAGTTTTACAGCTTTCATGTTATTTTGGGGATTATGAGAAGATTGAAGCACCTTGGAGATTAGGCTCCTGTATCCATATCTATTCCCAACTACTGAAGTACCCACATACCCCTCCCCACACAGCAATAAAGCAAGCTAGAAACAGCCATCATATACTGAATGCCAACAGATTTGCTTTAGAAGTCCCATATTTTTCCACATAAAAGTGTCATTTACTTGCATTGCTCAGGATATCGCTACAGCACAGGAATAACCAGAATATCTAAACAATTTCCACAGATTATGGTTCTAATTTCTGGTAACCAAGAAAAACCCACCCACCTTAACTCTATCAGCTGAGCCAGCTGCAGTCTCCAGCCAGTACATATTAAGAGAATTGTTTACTAAGTTACACTTGTGCACACCATTACAAGGCAAGGGTGTTGACCAGGTATTGCTGACAGAACACCCAGAAAAACATTTGGCTGCACAGATGTTGCTGAATCTTTATAATTCCAAGTGAGATAGTAAATGGAGAAAACCCAGCTCAGTTCTCAGAATAAAACCAGAATATGCGAAGTTAGAGTGCAACATAAAGTAAATGCAGTAGTAACCAAGTGATTTTACACTAATAAGATGATTATGTCAGACTCTGGAATTAAAATGACAGAATTTCTTAATGGCTGCCCTTCAAAACAGAGAAGAATATTGGACAAGTTAACAAAATCCAAAGCCTTAATCAAAGGGGCTTTCCAGAACTTTTTCCCAAATTGTCAAGCAGCCTGTGTGAAACTGTAGGTGTTACAGCCCAAGTTCTGCTTCTGGCTTCAGTGAGAACTACTTAGATGGCTGTCAGAAACCCAGGTGTTGTCTGTTCTACAAACACATTTGTTTCCTTCAGCTACAAAATTCTACATTCTCTCTGTCTTTGCCTGATATGTAATTACATATCAGAAACGTAAGTCACTTCAGCCTGACAAACAATCATATTTCAATTCGGAGCACTCTCTTAGCCTGGTGATAAGAACATCTGCTTAAACTGGCAGAGGAGAAGAGGAACGAAAGTGGAAATTCTTTCCTGGGAATTCATGACGTGTTTTCAGCTGGATAAATTCTCTATTGGAATCCCGGATAAAATCCGTGGTAACATCACTTCGGACTCTTGATGTTCAGTTTACTGTAACAAACACGCCTTGAAACCATACGGCAAGAGGGGGCATTTCAGAGGACTGTCTGCTTGTAACATGGGGTGGAGCTGCAGCCTAGGTTAAAACAAATGCCTTTTCAGTGTATTGAAATGCTTTAAAAAAACCATTTTTAAGACGTAAGAGCTACTACCGACCATTCCCAGAGTCCTTCCAGTGCCCCTGGGCAAACAGAGGGGCACAGACAAGGTCCACAGCTGCATGTCTGAGACTGAAGGGGTGGGCAGCAATGCCACTACTGCACTCAGGTCTGTGTCCTGAGGACAGACCACAAAATGAAGATAACTGAGCAAACCTACCTCCTTCTTCCTCCCAGCCCTAACCAACACGGGCTGTGACTGCAAACCCAGATTAAGGCTACACGTTCACTGGCAATAGTTTGCCATCACACAACAGCAAATCCACAAAACAGCTTGTTGAAGCATTTAAGTCACAGGGAATGCTCAGGGGAGCACTGGCAGTGAGGTAGCAAAGCTATCTGCATGAACAAAGCCAATATTCTGATCTCACGGATTCAGGAGATACTAGGAAGGAAATTACTTCCAAAGATATTGACAGATATGAATAGTTACATACTGAAGGTAAGAGAACCAAAGAACATTGTTAGGTAGCTGTGCAGAGGCACTGTGTGTTCTAACAGGGGCAGTATTGTTTGCTCCTTTCTGGAATACAACCTGATTCTCTAAAGGAGCTTATCCCTTCAAAAATCAGATTACAGTAAGGCAAAAAAGGCAATGGGGAAGATGTTTATTTGTGCCCAATTAGCATATTCTTATGCAACAACTCTATTAAGTCATGAACTAATGATTTTTTTTCCTCGTTTCAAGAGCTGATTTACTTGGAACACAGACTCATCTTCTGCTATGCATTCCACCATTAATAACAACTGAAAGTTCTAAGGGACCTGCAATTTTTTTGAACAGATCCTGGTGGACTTTTCAGCTCTCAGTGTTGTACTTGTTCTCTTGAAAAAAATGACAAAATTAGAATCCTGACAAAGCCATACTAGGTATGACCACAATTTAGTGATCAGGTAGTTTCTCTCTGTTCTCTTTCAAGCTATGTGAGTTCCCCAGTTCAAGCTGAAGTTCTCCTTTAATTAATTCAGCTGGTAGTTCTAATTATTTTCTTATGACATGTTCAAGCAATACACTCTTGAGGGATTATCTCAAGAGAAAAACTAATTCTATAATCACAATACAAATTCCAGTTTATTGTATTTGACCTCTCAAGTGCTTCATGTAAGTCTCCTGATTATGACTTTTAGAGCATCCAATGATGTACAACCATCATACATTACAAACAATGTTTACAAACTGCCACTGAACCACAAAATGTAACCTTGTCTGCAGGCACTAGACTAGCAAATTATAATGAGCTCGTAAAGGAAATTCTGAAGTGGCACATCAGCTGAGTGTTTTGCAGAACAGTGATGCATGATCTTTGAATTCTAGAAAAACCCTCAAAAAAGTAACAAAGTTACCTCCAAAGACTAAGGAGGCAGTACAAACTAGTAGTTTGTGTAATAGCCACTCTTGTTTTCCACTCCTGTTTAACCACATCTTCTTCCTTTCTGGTCCTCCAGTAGCAGGTTTTTCTCATGAGATTTAAGATGCTTTACACAGAACATTGTATCATAGTACACTGTTGCAATAATTTTAGTTTCTGTACTCATCACTCACGAGACACACCCAATCACATCATCCTAACTTGTCAGGCAACCAGAGTTGTACTTGCGTCTGCTTATTTCCAGTCTCCTTTTGCTGATATTCCTGCCACTGTGGCTCTACTGAAAGTATAAACCAAAGTTCTCCCTTGCATCCTTCAACACTGTGCCATAATGCCAGGCTTTCAATCCCTAGATCACTCTCTTTATTCAAGCTATTCATGTAAACATATGCCTTTAATGACATCTATAATCACTAATGCATTCATACATTTAAAATGTGTCCCTGAAAAGTGTATGGCTAACAATCATGAAATTATTTCCCCCCTGTTTTGTTTCTTTCTCTAAGTTCATGTGGATGATCTCCAAATA
This sequence comes from Dryoscopus gambensis, assembly GCA_013389985.1. Taxonomy (NCBI): domain Eukaryota; kingdom Metazoa; phylum Chordata; class Aves; order Passeriformes; family Malaconotidae; genus Dryoscopus; species Dryoscopus gambensis. Next base: position 11,446 of record WEIT01009017.1, read on the forward strand.
TTTGAAGTTGTACCTGACATCCTGCTGCATGACGAATCAGCCAAGTAAATCTACAACTATGAGGCAAAACTTACTGTTCATTCTGAAATTACCATAAAAATAGAAGCTTGACCTCCAAAAGGATATTATTTTCCTTTCTGATGAATTGTTTTGTCTTATTTTGATTGACACCCTAAGTGGCTCTGAAGTACTGCTTATCCCTACAACAACTGAAAGGTACAACTCAAGTTACATGTTAGTCTAACACACAGGGGAAGAAAATCACTGAAAATAATTTGTAAAAGGAGAAGTATTCACATAATACATAGACGCTTATTTATATTTATACAGAATAAACCAAATATATTGCTCAAACATTTTATGTGAATCTCTGCACCTTCAAAGCACCTTCACATACGCCTTGCTTTCCACTTTAATAGAGGGTTTTTAACATCTTTTCGGTTACAGTAACTTTCTTTCCATAAAGATGACTTTTTAAGAACTTGCAACTGCGATGGAACTGTAGGAACTGAAAAGTTTAAAAGTTGCATGCTATTTAAATTAGAAATCTAATGAGTGTCCTAAGTTCAAAAACAGACCCCAGAAATCTCTTTCTTGGGAAGGGGGCCGATTCCTTTGCATGAAGAACACAATTAACCTTTACAGGCCTTTGATTGACTTTCGGTGCCCCCTAATAAATGAGAAGGACGGTTAAATTAAAAGAGCAACATACTTTTACACGCTCCTCTAATTGTCATACAATTTTTAGACATTGTCGAACTGAAAATTTCTCCCTGAATCTCCCTCCCCGACTCTAAGGCAGACCTGCGCTCCATGCTCAGATTTCTCTCTATTCGCAGGATGATCCAGCAAACTCCTCCAGCACTCCACCCTCCCGACACACGCGGAGTTAAAATTAACTTGGCGGTTTGGGTTTGGTTACGAGCCGAAGATCTTGCCTTGTACAACAACCGAGCGCTCAGCAGCCCCAGCGGCGAGCTCGGCTGCCGCCCAGCACCGCCGGGCTGCCGCGGCGGAGCCTCACGACGAAAACAAAACCTCGTCTCGGATAAAGGCTTTACTGTACTTACTACGGGCAAAAAACCCAATCCCGAATGAAAGGCATCTCATTATTCGCAGCTGCTTGAAATTCAGAAAGCCCTACCCGGGTGTCCGAGCCCCCCAGGTCCGTGCGGGAGCGGGGCTGTGGAGCAGCCGCTGCCGGCGGCCCCCGGTGCGGGGAGCGCG
>WEIT01009022.1:291-17458 GCA_013389985.1 Dryoscopus gambensis
CTGGACTTAAATCATGATACCATTCCATATCCAAACTTCCCATTTTTATTAAGAAGAAAAAGAAGAGATTTCTAAGAAACCATTAAGAAGGCCTGTCTATCAATTACTGAAAATTACTTTTAAAAGGAAGTTTTCCTCTCTGGCGAAAGTATTGTGTAAGAAATGCTCCGCTTAGCTTTTCCAAAAGAAACTATCATGATCTTCAAACAAAAATAACCTTGAATAAAAAAAGTAATTTCATGAAACTGCATTCAGTCCCCTTCAGGAGAAAAAACTAAGCAATGTATTTCCATTTACTCAAAGGAAACCTGCTCAAAATGACTCTGTGAAAAGAATTCTGTTGCTCTTTCAGATAAAAGGATGAGTACTTGTGGTCTTATATAAAATGATTTTCATAATTTTGTGTCCAATTTTATATAGTAGAGGCACCTCAGCTGTCCTTTTCAGTAATTACTTTTCCTTGATATTAACTCTGTAGGAGCAGGCCCTGAATACACAACTCTGCCTGATGGTTACAAAGCCGGAATACAGAGACTGTTTCAGTAGTGTTACAGAGAATGGAAACTGGTTTTATCTGAACATTTCCTAGTTTGTTTTTCAATATATTGTACCACAAAAATGAAGGTGGACTTCACAAGAAAAGCATAAAGAAAATCATCAGGAAATAAGTAAACTGATAATTAATCATTGAATAAAATAATAAAAAACTGGAAATATAACCTAACACAATAAAAAGGGTTCTCGGCAGTGGCTTCAAAACTAAGGTGTTTTGGCAGATAACAGAAATTAGGTTCAAGTGTGCTTACAGTCACTTTTATAGGTAAAATGGTCTTAACAGCAAGTACAATGAAGATTTCTAGAGTGTGCTAAATAAGATTACACAAACTCACTCCTTAGGACAGAAGATATGAACTGAAAACTAATAAGGCATTAAAAATAAAGGGAAATGACAGATCTTAGATCTCAAGCTAATTTCTGCAGATTAGGTGTTATTAGTGGAAGTCAATGCTTTGCGTTAACCAAGGATTTAAGCTGCTTGCTGGCGAGAAATATATGCAGTCCAAAATATCTCATCTCAATTTCTTCTGTGGACTTGGTTGTATAACTGTCATAATGCTACCAGAGGAAAAAAAGGTCTAACTTTTGTGGGTCACAAAACTGAATCACAAAAGCCTAGTACATTTCAAAAACTAGAAATTTTATCTACTTAATTAGACAATTTTGTATTAAAATTTTTGTATTAAAATTAATTTTATATTAAAAATAAGAAGGTTAGGGTTGCTGACTAATGTTCACACAAGAGAAAGCTTCTTAGAAAATGGTTGCTGGAATTTAAAATTACAGTTTTGCCTAGATTTTCAACATGAGAGCTGAGTCAAATTGAGTCAGTGAGCCAATAGTTAAATCACTCCCTCGGAACCCACAGATCTGCTGTAATGAATTGTATGGGGGACAGTCTCATGGATTTAACTGCATGAATCATCAGACACTGTATCTTTTCCCCATGACCTCCTCATGTATTTCTCTTTGCTCTAAAATATGTTTGAGTGTTGCTGTTTAATTTTTAACTATTATACCTGACGTTGATTGTCTGACAATGATAAAGTAGTTATTTTTTCCCTATGAAAGAAAAAGGGACTTCAAGCCCAGGTTTTTTTAATCAGGAGCAAAACAGTTTGGGTTACGACTTTTGGTGGTTTAAGATGTTACTTGTTTGTAGTTATTCTGAGTGTAACGTCCAGTGAGGGCAAGTAAATAGAAAAATATAGAGAAAAACAGTCTCCAAAGCCAAAACTTCAGATATCACTAACAGAAGTCAAGACTTTGGACTTTGCATAGGTGAGTCATTTAATTGTGTACTAAATCTTAGAATGCTGTTGCTCTGTGTGGCTGTCCCCTCAATACTAAACCACAAGTTCTTTGCCGCACAAATTTATCTCCATTAGTATGGCTTTTTGTGTTAAACGTTCAACCACTGTTTTTTCAGGGCATAGATGTTTCAGATTAGTAGTTGGCTAAGCCGTTTAATCTGCTGCATTATTCCATTTAAATCTTTCAGTGAATTGCTAATTAAAATAGAGGGGAAATGTGTTTCCAGCAAATGCGCATCTGAGTGTCCTCTTATTAAAGCCTTTTGTCATTCTGAGCACCTTCCAAGCATCTGAAAATCTATCTTGTTCATGAAAGATTATCAAGGCTTTTAATAATATTATTCGTGTTTCCTCCAAGCCTTAAGGTGGTAGTCCATAGATTTAACTGTAGCCAAAGGCTTTTGAGACCTTCCTGGATTTTTCACTGTCAGGGCTTCAGCAGATGCTTTTTAGTGAGGTATGGATAATATATTGTGGTTTGGCACAGATACTAAAATGATTCAGAAATAAAAGTCTGAGAGAAGATTTGTCTGAACAAGCTGCAAACATTCATGATGGATACTTTACTTCACTAAGTTTGAAAAAAGATTTGTTTGAACTAGAACCACAGCTACCATCCAATGTACTTCCTTTACTGAACTGTACTTTCCTTACTAAACAGATATTTTATACCAACAAATCTGCCCAGGTTTTCTTTTCCTATGGATATTACACTTCTTTTCCTGGATGGAACAAAGAAAACCTGAAGAGTAGCAAGAAGAAATTTAAAAAGCCCAGCCAACCAACCAACCAACAAACAAACAAAAAATAAAACAAAACCAAACCAACAAACAAATTTGGAGACAATCTCGTATAGAATAGATATGACAGGTTTGTTCAGAAATCCTAGATTAAATGTACAGATCTCAAAGAAATCTACCACCAAGTTCATCTTTGATGTGAATTTAGTCTTTTTTATTAAGAGATGAAATGACAGTTTCATATGTCATTTTTCGGCCATCAGTCTTCTTAAAATAACAGAGTGCAGATGAAAAATGAAAATTTCCAAACTAATATTTTGTTCTCCCTAGGCTCACTTGCCATTTGCAGTTTCATTGTGCCTCTTTAACTTATTTTCATTCTGGTGTCATTAAGCGCTGTAATTGTATGTGTATGGATCCATGAACGCATGTATGGACACGCACACATATATATGCAAGACATTCTGAACATACTGTCTTACTATGCATATTACACACCAGTCGTTTTGCTTTTAAGCAACTTTAAGATGCCATTGAATGTGGGACTTCTCTAATCTAATCTAATTTTTCATTTTAGCTGTCTGTGACATTATCCCACAAATTCTTTTATAGTCTACAAGTAGAAAACAGATCCAACAAAGCAATTCAGCTCACCTTTAGATACTCAAGCTAGAGCAGATGAATAGCTATAACAGACAAAGGGAAACATGCAGAGATATAGGAATTTAACATTTCTACATCAAAACTTAGCTGTTATGTATCCCAGTCTCCATTACTCACTTTTTCTGCTTACCTCCCTGTCTCTGGAATACAGACACAGAAACTGCCTGAGAGATCCTGCTCTCTCTAAATATCAGTAAGTCAGTCCATCCTGCCTTCAGATTACTGAAAGTTCTGTTTCACTGTATAGAGAGACTGTGACCAAACCAAACGCTCTCTCCCCACAACAGCCCCTGCCTGGCTGTTTTCCCCTCCTCCTTCCATGCTATTCCATCTTTTCATATTCTCTCCCTGAGCCTGAGGTCACACAGTACCTCAATGGAGATACACTCCCACTCCTGTCAAAGCTGATTTTATAAATAAGCCTTTGAATGATAGAAAATAACTTGCAATTTCAAGCTACAGAACAAGGGAAGCCAATCTAAACATTTAAAATTCTTCTGGTCCAATGATCAATTAGCCAATTTATATGTGCATTTCTGGTTTTGTGCAAATAGCTCTTGCAAGCTTCACCAAAATGTATTTGCATTTTCTCACTCTATCACCTTATATGTTGTACAGTTCACGGGTAATTTAAGGCACTTTCAGAAATGTTTCTGAGATATTACAAATATCAACTTAATAGGATCAGTCATTATTATGGCTGCTTTTTACACATATTGAATCTCTTTTATGGAAGGGGTTATAAATAAAAATGAGCCTACAATATGCATCAACCCACACAAAATTGCATTTTTTATCCTATCTATCGTCATGTCTCTGCTCCTTTTTGTCTCTCCAAGAGCCATCTCAGCTAAGCAAAATGCAAATATTCATCACTATTTTTATTTGAAGTACAGTTATGATGAGATTCCCATGAGTTTTTTGTTTAGGTCAAGGAGTCTAAATTTTCCTTTGCTCCCAAGCTATATATGAGTGACAAAGAACTTATACCGACGACACATATTTTGCATTCAAATTCATTGAAACTAATAAATGATATTAAAAAGTGATTACTTAATCCTGAAGACATTAAAATCTGTAAAAAGAAGTGGTTTAGAGTTCATGATGCAGAATCACATTTTATGGCTGGATTTATCATTTCTAGAAACACCTATCCTATGGTTCCAACAGCCTCCAACTCATCAAGATCTAATTCAATTTTTACAGTTAATACCATTTTTACAGCTCTGCAAATATTTTTATATGGCACAGTCTTGGAGGCCACAACATTTGTGCATCAGACAATTTAAGGATTGGTAATTCTTTATATTGTTGGATCCACTGGATACTTCAGGAATATTCAAACTAAGTAAATGTGTAGTAAGAAAATGCATTCCCCCCATATTAAACCCTGAGCAGGTCTGAGGTTTCCTATATAACCTATATCCTATATAACCTATTTCCTATATCATCTTCAGTTTTCTTCTTTTTCCTTCACTTCTTATGTTCTTCTTCAGTACATCACACCAGTCATCTTTCCTCCTATTCTGTGTTTAGCAGTGACCATTCAACACAATCCTGGGTGTCAGTCAAGGCACTCAGATTTTGCTCAGTGTCCCCTTGCCTAAGGGTTGCTATCTTTTCTTTGCCAGCCTGTCAGTTCCCATTTAAATCAGCTTCCACTTCAGCATAGAAACACAGAATCACAGAATATGCTGACATGCAAGGGACCCACATGGATTTTCACGTCCAAGTCCTGACCCTGCACAAGGCACCCCAAGAGTCCCACCATGTGCCTGAGAGCATTGTCCAAACACTTCCTGAACTCTGTCATTCTTGGTGCTGTGACCACTTTCCTGGGGAGCTTGTTCCAGTGCCCAACCACCGTCTGGGTGAAAAACCTTTTTCTAATATCCAACCTAAACCTCCCCTGACACAACTTCAGGCCATTCCCTCGGATCCTGTCACTGGTCACCACAGAGAAGAGATCAGTGCCTGCCTCTCCTCTTCCCCTCACAAGGAAGCTATAACTGCAATGAGGTCTCCCCTCAGTCTCCTCCAGGCTGAACAGCCCAAGTGGCCTCAGCTGCTCCTCACACGGCTTCCCCTCAAGACCCTTCACCATCTTTGTTGCCCTCCTTTGGATGCTCCCAAATAGTTTAATATCTTTCTTATATTGCAGTGCCCAAAATTGCCCCAGGACTCAAGGTGAGGCTGGCCCAGTGCAGAGCAGAGCAGGACAATCCCCTCCCTTGCCCGGCTGGCAATGCTGTGCCTGATGCCCCCCAGGGACACAGTTGGGCCTCCTGGCTGCCAAGGCACTGCTGATTCATGTTCAACTTGCCATTGACCAGAACCCTTTCTGTGGCACTGCTTTCCAGCATCTCATTCCCCAGTCTGTCTGTACACCCAGGGTTGCCCATCCCAGGTGCAGAATCTGGCACTTCCCCTTGTTGAACTTCATATGGTAGGTGCATATGGTTGGTACGTTAGTTATCTCCTCCTCTCTCCCTCCTCAGCCATCGCTTTGTCCCCTGGTACCATTCTTGCATAATCACTCATCTGGGTAGGTTATTCTGCACAAATGTGGAGCAGCTTGTCTTAGGGAATAGTTGTCATCACCTTATGCTTGCAGCAAGCATGCTTCACAGCCCTCCCAACACCCGAACTCATAGCCTCACAGCAGCTCATCCCTGAGCTAAAGTATTCAAATTGCACTGCAAATTTTAGTGTCTAATGTTATTGGTTTCTCATGGCTGTTCAAATATACCTTAAATACACACTCAAACCCCAACATATACCATCTGTTCTCCATAAACATATTTTCCTAATCCAGCCCTCCATTTTTGTGCACTAAATTCCAGGTTCTCTTTTTCATTGCTTCGCAATATTTTCTCTTATCATAATTTGGGAGCTTTTCCTCTGCTATTCTGAGTCAATACTTTTTGCAGTAGTATCAGGATGATCTTCCTTAAGCCTGCTGCTTCTCTTTGCTTCTATGCCATTATCAAGCACACTCTTGTAACCCGCAGCCAGCAGTTTCCACAACTATAGGCATTTGCATGCCCTTCACTAAGACCACAAGCACAAAATGCACCTTATTCTGCAACTTTATGTTCTTGAACTACTTGTTGAAGATACTCTCAGTATTCTTCCTAGCATGCACTGAATCATTATTTATATGATATTCTAGACCACCAATGAAATATTTGCTTGAGATTCTCCAGTCATTTTTCTGTGTACCCACTTGCTGATTTAATAAAGTCATCCTTGCATGTTCCCTCCATGTCAAAGGATAAAACCTCGTGGCGTGTTCAGTAATTCAAGCATGTGCATTATTAGATACTTGTCTTCTTAATATAGTGGCCCTGGTCTGTTTGAGAGGAGATCCACTAGTGTACTACACACATGCTTCTGAAGCTGTTTCCCAAATAAAATCAGCAGTATCTCAGCAGCAGTTTATTTCTATTCAGGGCACAGAGAGCCCAGACCGCTGTACCAGTAAGCTATGCCATTTAATTGGGAGGTCTCTGGAAATTTCTATGTTTCTATTTGCATTCTGCTTGGTGGCATGTTGGAAGAAAATTATACCAACTTTGTTCACAACTTGATATGTACTTGAAATATTTGTGAATACCCAACAAGGTATTTTTATATGGTGTGTATGTGTTTATATATGTGTGTGTGTGTGTGTGTGTGTGTCTGTGGGTCTTATCTATATTTATATGGAGTTTAATGGCTTATTCTATAAACATTATATTTGAATTTTTTGAACAAATGTTAGAGTAGATTAAAAGACAGTGGGTCTACACCTCTTTCTGATACTCTCTAAAATTCTCAGACAAGACAGAAATGAAACAACAACAGTCTTATGTTGGGAGCTAGCAGTATTCCATCTGTGACAGTCAAATCTTTGGGTTCCAGACTGGTCATTGACATTTTATTACACTCATGACTGGCGGAGAAAAAGGGTAAAAGAATGTGCTTTACTCACCCAAGGAGTTTGACTGAATGAGTTTTCCATTTAGATCCTGCTTTCTGGGAGTGTCGATATATTCCCTCTTTGTAAAGGAAAAAATCTTCATACACTTTCATTATAGCTGAAAAACAGTAGGAAAAATCACCACAGTCAGCAAACATTACTTCTATTCTTCTTTGCTCCTTGCATCTTACCACTGAAATTCTTGTTGTGTGTTGGACTGCATTAAGTGTACTTTGTAATTACAATAAAAGCATCAATGTCTCAGAAGAGCCCTACTGTGAGCAAACCAAAAGAAATGCTTCAACAGAGCTCTCTCAAAGGTCTCTTATCAAGCTTTTTGGTTTTCCATGTCATGGAAACTCCCTCTCATTGACTTCTTCCAATACGGTAAGAAAAAACATTGCCTTGTGAAGCTTACATAAATTTTGAAATCCAATTCAATAAAATGTATCGCCTCAAGGTTCATGTACAAACTACTCAGTTCTGACTAGCATCTGCATATTCAAGAAAATGGTTTAACAGAAAATGTGTATCCTGTGAAATATGGGGGAGTGACATACCTTTTTCTGAAACTTAAATTTTGTCAAATACACAGTAATCTTAAAGAAAACTAGATTTTCTGTATGTGTAGAAATCATTACTTTTATTTAAAAGTCTGGGTAAAGTCACCCCTTTTTTTCATAAAAATGTAAGGTCTATCACCTTACAAAAGACAAGTGATGAACTGGACATTTTATGCAAGAGAATGAAGATTACAAGTTGCATCTTATGCCTATTATATTATTTCTTCGGAGTATCATTTATTTGTTTATTAAGAAAATAGTTCTGGGTTTCTTTTCCACATATGTTCTGCCACCTTAGTACCATTTGCTCTATGGCAGAGTACCAGATCCAGAGAAATGAAAATACTTTTCAGGTTTACATTATCTTTAGATTCCAGTGAATTAGAAGCATTAAATATAAACTTAATTCCAACTTAGTTTTAGCTTGTGATTTTAACTGACATACAGCTTGGAACATGAGAATTTGTGAAATCCAATTTCCTAAAGCAACCTTGCACCTTGGGAGTCCCGTGAAGTACAAGTTTCACTGACCATTTTTTATGTGATTGCACCAATTATAACATATGTCCGCAGTATCCAGTAAACTGAGCTCATGCTGCCATTTTTTTCTGTCTGGCACACTTTGAAATTTCTTTTTCCTACCTGAATATTTTCATAAACTTTAAGGAAATTAACTATCTTTACAACCTCTATCACATTTGGCTAAAAATATGAAACAGTCACAAAATTTAGGGGATGAAAAAGATCTTCTCAAAAGGTGGTGAAATGAGGTCATTTGCCCAGGAAACCTGGCTAAAAAGGTACTTTGTTAATGAGGTCACTCACATAAAAAATGTAAAAATGTAAGCTGATAGCAATGCACAGGGAATAGACAGCCATGATGCCACCAAGGTGACAAGTTGAGGATATGGCTATATCAGTTAAATAAAAAAAAAAAAATTAAATGTTTTGAAATAGTAATATTACAGCTTCTGTCGAGCTGCCTGTCAAGCCAGAGCTCACACACTGACAACCACAGACCAAGTGGAAAAGTACACAAACTTTATTCTTTGTTTCTAGATGCAATCTCAGGACTCCACTAAAGCTCTTTGCAAAGGTTCCCCTCCTCCCTCTGTCCCCAGCATCCCCAGTGTACAGAGCAAGAAGTTTAACTTCTGCGAATGTCCCAGTACCACTAAGTACAATATCACCTGTAGAGGTTTCTGAGCTGCAGAGCAGCCTGTGGAAAGAGAGCTTGAAAGTGATACAAAGGAAAAGAAATGGTGAAGAACACTCCTGCTAGCCTTATTCCAGGTGAGGGTATAATACAGGGGAAGTGAAGGGGATAAGTCATTGCAAAAATTGCTGTAGAGGCTACCCTGGATCTTGTTCTGATACCTTGGCTAAAGGGAGGGAAAGAATTGAGGTTGAATGCAAATACTGAAAAATTCACATCTCCCATGGGAGAACTGAGGTTCAAAGATCTCATCTGTCATCGGGCTGAGACAGGAGAAGGTAGTTTCATTTCTGAGTCATATTGTTCTTGAAATCAAGGTCCATACATTCAGTTTCAGAAAATAATCTGTTCTTTATCAGTGACTCTAAATAACAGACTCATAGAATGGCTTGGGTTGGAAGAAGTTTTAAAGATCATCTGGTTCCAAGCACCTGCTGTGGGCAGGGACATCCCCTTCCATTAGACCAGGCTGCTCAAAGCCCCATCCAATCTAGCTTTGAACTCTTCTAGGAATGGAATGGTGTTTCCTTGTTGGCTTCTGTTCCCTCAGGAGTCATAGGCTTAACTCTGTATGACTTCAGGTGTGCTCCAGTGTGGCCAGCACCTTTTAGAGTCACTGTCACAGGACCCTCACTAGCACCCTGTCCCTCTAACTTTGCATCTCATCCCACACCTTGCCACAGACAAGTCTGATATTGTGCCCCTTCCCCATCACATCTTTGTTGAAGCTTTGCCAATGAGACCCGCTGTTCCTGAGCAGACTCTCCCTCTCTGAGAAAGGTGAGTCCCACCTGATGCCAGCATGTCTGGTGCTCAGGTCGTTGCCTTATCAAAAAACCCCAACATTTTTGCGGTGACATCAGCTGTGGAGCCATGTATTAATAGACTCAGCCCGTCTGTTTCTTCCAGTGTGTGTGTGTATACATACATTTGTATATATGTGTAAATATATATACCTATGTATATGTATGTACCTTGCAATCAGGAGCTAAATAATGGTACAGTCTTTGGAGTTAGAGTGGTCCAGGTGCATGAAGTACTGGATGGACAAAGATGATGATAATTCTAGATCTAGCACTGAGATATTTTTATTTATTCGGTGACTTTGTCCTGATACAGATTGTGACTTGGACAGGACAAGATCATCACAGTCCACCATCTAATTTTGATCCCTCTGACACAGGAGAGACTTTGCATTTCCCAAAATGAATGGATTAATTATTAATGAATCAGAAAAGGCAGCGATTTTCATAAGGTTGTCTGTAGTTCATGCATGAGCTACTTCAGTTATGCTGAGCTTGTCAGATCTATGCATATAGATGCAGCAGATTTAAACACTGATTCCGCTGCATAAAATTCTTACATAGGAATTTTTGTCTCTTTTAATTAAACAAAGACACAAGAAATAAAACTAGTTGCTACAAAAGGAAACAAAATTTAGCACTATACATTAATATAGCCAACTGCTTTCTATAGATCATTTTCTTGTGTTAGCAAATATACAAATTTTTCCCAAGATCATAACGACTAAAATTATAAGTTTTGTGGGGTCAAAACTCTGATGTATTGCCAACAATATGTGAGCCTTTTAATCAAGACTGACTAATATGTCAGAGAGGATAATTTTCCTACGTAAGTATTATAACCATCAGAGTATTTCCTAAAGTCCATTAAAAAAAAATAAATGGGCAATATTAGATTGTCCATTTGAATGTTTTCAAAGGATTGGTGAAATTTCACTATGCTTAAAAACGGATTTCTTTAAAAACTGGTATTTCATCATTTGAATCCAAAAAATGCTAATTGCTCAGTTTCTGTAGCATGTAAGACAATGACATAGCTCAGAGAGAAACTGTCATACAAACTTCAAAGCTGCATAACATAAAATTTTCAATTACATTTCTACATCTACTGCTTCACAGTAGTTAAAAAACCTTATTTTTTCCTAATTTTGAATATGTCTAAAAATCAAAATCCATCATCATGATCTTGATAGGATCTTGAATGTTTTCCAGCTATTAAACATTACTTAGTACATTAAATAAGACTGTCCCTAAGCATTTTTTGTGTTCCTCAGGAATGGCAAGTGAATGAATAATCGAAAATCTCCTTCATTATTTGAAGATCATTTGCAGTAAAAAGGTATGATATGGTTTTAAAATTAGACTTTTGCCCTGGTTGCATTTGTAATATAGGAAGATAGAAGAGAGAATCAGTGACAAATTACAGAGTCATAACTGTGATTCATTTAAAATTCATATTATAGCCAAAAGAAAAAACAGAAAGCGATTTCACTCAGTGATGCATACTCTCAGTTATATGCCCTTATGTAGATCCTGATTTTTCTACATACAGCATTACCTTAACCTGATACACAAAAAGCATTACATTTTTTTTTAATTGTATTAATTTTTGAGTGGCTAAATCCTAACAAATGGCTGAATGTTGATTATTTTATGTGTCAAATTTAGTACTAACAGATTAATCCAGCAAAATGTGTGTATACACAGACTATGAATGCAATATTTAAGGTCTGAAACTCTATCTTGAGGATCCTAATTTTTATCATTTTCTAGAACAGCGCAAATTACTGTCTTTGCATCTAGATCAAATGCAGTGTGGGAAAGAATATTTTCCTTGAGCAGAAAAAACTTGGATAAAACAAAAAAAAAACTGATGATGTTGATCTTGTTAAGTCTGAGCTTCAGATTAATTGCAGCTGCCCACATAAAGAGCTTTAAGAAGTAATTTCAACTCCATGATGCACAAAAATGAGTTCTATCTAATAATCAAAACCATTTGAATAATAAATTTTAGATTATGATAATTCCTTATTAATTAAAGGCAGTAGAAATGCAGAAGTGACCTGAAGTAAAATTCTTTGGTTTTACATCAGCCAGCCATCCAAGACAGGCGGACATCCGACGCCATGACCATTCTCCATCACCACCACCCGGCATCTATCAACCTCTCTAGTTACACTGGCCTGGGGTGTGAGCAACAACCCGCATTTTCAGCTGTTGCCAGCACTATTCATGGCCACAGTACCCAGGGTAAAAAAATTTTTTTGCTGTTCCCTACTCAATGCTGTAATATCTTTATTTCTGACCACTAAGAGGTCAGGGATCTTCATTGCAGAGTTCAGCAGAAAAATTCAAAACTGATAGGCCTCGACAAGAGCATTTGGGCTCTGAAGTGAGAAATTCTGGTGTATTTCAGTACTGAATGATTTGCTGGAAGGGCCATATAGTTCAGCATTACCTTCAGAGGAGAGCAGGCCTGGTGGGTTGGCCTTAGCCAGTGGGGGAATCAATCCCAGCCCTGTAGAACAGAGCTTGGCTCACACTTAATTCCACCTGCACAGCCACAGATTGCTATTTCACCAATGACCAAAGCACTGTCATGAAAAAAGACACATGGATTTCCTGCACACAGATTTTGCACAAATTTTCAATGTATCCCACTCAAGGTCATTTTACTCTTTACAGGCTCTGATGCAGTCATGCTGCCTTTAGGGCCACTACTTACCCACCAAATATCCTTGGATGAACCACAGTGCATATGACTGCTTTCTTCACTGTGGCATATAATTTGTGTTTTCTAATATTTTGATACAAGGTCATTGCACAGTCTAATCATTTCAATAATGTTATCATCCTTTAAACTTACCGTACCTTGCACTGGTCCTCTGTCCATGATTTCTTTCATTATGTCGGTTTCCTGAGAGGAGGTGAGAACAGCAACACAGAGGGCAAGGAAAGATAACACATTCTGTTAAAGAAAATTAAAACTCATACTAATTTATCATTGTATGCATGTATGTATAGTATAAACATACCACTGTACTCGTATTTCTGCTGGAGAATATTTGGTTTACCAAATTAACAAAACCTTCAGAAACATGTTTAAGAAGAACAACCACACTGGTATGACTGCATATTTTCTTTTCTATCTCTAATTTCTATAGGACCACAAATTATCAGCTTTAAAGAGATGATCTACAACTGAGAAACTATAAAGAATTTCAACCCTTAGGAAACTTCAAAGGCAACCTAAATGAAAATTCACAGCTCTAGTCTTAAAGTTAAGTGAACGTGTTTTAATATGCCAGATAATATTCAAGCCCCAAAGGAGTAAAATTGGTGAGAAAACATGAATGTCATGAACTTACTTTTGAGGACACCCTGTAGTGAGAGGCACACCGGTATAACCGATTGGATTTTTCAAAAGCATTGGGACATGGCCCATTTGTATAGTTTTTTCCATGTTCACTTGACACATAACAGCGATTTTCAGCTGATGGTCCCAGGTGTTTGTTCCAAAATGATGGATAACAAGCATATGATACAACCCTGTTAAAAAACGAGTTGATAAGAAGCTTGCTTAAATATTTTTGTCATTTTATTTCAAGCTTTTATTACATTGCAACTGCTGTATTTCAAGTAATATTCTCAGAAGTGTGAATGACTCGTATCTACAACTGGATTGCGTTTGCTTCAGTTGATATACATGATCTTTATGATTAGGTTTCCATTACAGTAGTCCTCTCCCCACCCTTCTCCAAAGAGAGACAGGGTAAAAAATGTGTTTAGCACTTGTCATCTGGTACATTCATCTCATTAACAATGCATTAAAGTTCACGCTGAAAAAGATGAATAAATTACCAATATTGTCATTGAGCTTCATTTAGCAAAAATGGCTTATGAAACAGAATACATGGAATACTGTTAGACATTTTTGAAACAACATACACATTTTTGTGTTAATGATATGAAGGCCTATGAGAGGGTTTCTTTTAAAGAGCATAATTGAATATTTTGCTGAAACACAATACTTTAAAATAGGCAGTCCTATAAAAAGCATTTTTATTTAAGTAGTTCATCAATTGTACTGGACTTTCTGAGTCTGAGGAACTGAAAACTGTATTTCTATGCAATATGGAGTATAACTATGTTTGCCAGTGTATACTTAGTTGTCAGGAGTTTTACAAGATGAGCTCATATATGCTTCAGCTATTTTGAGTAAGAAATGGCATCCTCCCATTTGGCTGAATTTGGTGATAGAAAATCTGAGAATATCTTTTCCTTTCTACCCAGACTAGACCACATACATCCAGAAGCTTCAAAAGCAATTCTACTTAGATGAAAAGGGACTGTACATTTAAGGTTGTTAAGCTGTTATTGCTTAAGTCTTCAATCTGCTCACTGACAACCCCTTTTAATTCCTTCTGAATTTGACAGTATTCTGGATTCACAGATATCCAAAGGGGAATGGGGAGTATTTAGTCCAAGCATGCACAGGTTGTTATTGCTCATTTTTAAATTTATTTTGCTGTGTTTCTGCTACTTGGTAGAAGGAAATCTTTGATTCATATATGTACACATCTATAATTATTTATAAAATGTATCTGTCTCTATGTGCACAATCATTCCATTCAGAACTGATGATAGATTTTCAAAAGAAACACAGAATTGCTGCTGAGTGCAATCAGGCCTGCAAGGCAGATAACGTGAGAAAATACAGTCCTTAGAGCATGACTGACAATGAGCAGGGCAGGAGCAGGCAATTACAGCCTAGTATCAAGAATGGTAGGACATCTATTCCTCAGGTGTACTTAGAAACACCTCAGAGGGAGACAACAGAGGAAAAATTCATTCCTAGGATAGGGATTTTTTCCCCTCCTCCCAGCTGGACTGTCCCAGTGGAGTTGTCACAGGTTCTGCATGGATGGGTCTTATTTGTACATCAACAGAAGTGAAGCAAAAAAAAGTTGCAGTAGCACACTGGAGCTGCGTGGTAATCCAGATAAGATCACTCCCTCTGAACTAAGAGTCACGTTTGAATCTTTTCACCAACCACAGTTTCTGCAGCTGTGATTAACATAATTGAACAGCTTTTTGCTGAAGCACAATTTTGTATCTGCTGAAGCACCAACACAACAGTAAACATTAAAAACACCTCAAGGAAAAGACCTTGCCAAAAGAGTCATAGAAGAAAAACAGAAATAGATGTGACTATGTTTATATGCACAAATACAGATACATATATACAAAAATAATGTTAGAAACAAGCAGGATCCAGCGACAACCAGGAAAACTCTGTAGTGTGTCCATACATTCTTGACAGAAGTCATTTGCAGTCATGTTTATGTGTTCAATCTAATGAAAACTTTTGTGGATTTATTGCATTTATATGTTTGAACTGTGAGATTAAAAAAAATCCTAAGTATTAGACTATGTTATTTATAACTTGGCTAATAACAATAGCATCTTTCTCATACCCTGCAACTGCCAAGAGACCAAGGTACAAATCAGATTAAGCCCTGTTGTGGTTAGAGGCACTATTTGCATTCAAGTGTCTAAATTTTATACTACCTGCAAATGAAACGTTTCTTCCTTATTCTTGATGAATATAACCTTTTAGTTTTCCTTATTAGTTAAAATAGATGCTTTCAAAGAACATTTATTTCTCCCAAATTATGGCTTTTAACTGAAACACCTAAAATTAATAATAATTAGTAATAAAATATGTATTTATTATTTAATTAATGGAGGATGGCAAAGAGTGGTATTTAAACAGTGTTTCAGTTCCACCTATAGCAGATTTCTCTGTTAATTGGGTGTTCAGTGACTCTAAAAAGTCAGGTCTCAGCACTGGCCCAGCTTCATTGAGCTTTATGGAAATCTTTTTCTGACTTCACTGGGGATAGTTTAAGTCAGCACTTGATTTTTCTGAGCATCTGTCAAAAACCTGAGCTAAGTACACTCCAGAAATCAAAACACCAGAAACTTTAAACAGCACTGAACACCTGCTTTGATAATTTACAAGGCCTCACAGAAAATCAATATGTTTTCTCCCTATTGCAGGGTATGGAAATAATGAAAAAATTATTGCAATAAAATGATTCCTAAAAATAAGTCACCTGAAAGTGTGAGGAAGCAAGGACTATTTGACAGGGCTCATTCAAAAGACACTTCTGACTTGTATGCCATAAATTTCCAATTTTTTTTTCATTGTCACAGG
Organism: Dryoscopus gambensis; assembly: GCA_013389985.1. Taxonomy (NCBI): domain Eukaryota; kingdom Metazoa; phylum Chordata; class Aves; order Passeriformes; family Malaconotidae; genus Dryoscopus; species Dryoscopus gambensis. The sequence goes on from WEIT01009022.1 coordinate 16,329, forward strand.
TAAAAGTTTATGGATTATGGGGTTTAGCTACAAAACTGATTAAATTATTGGTACAGCGAATCAAAAAGGTTGATTTTTTTTTTATTGTTGTTCTCGATATTATTTGCTCTTGGCTACTGTCAGAGACTTAACATTGGGCTAGAGGGACCCTTGCTCAGACCCAGAAGAGCTGTTCTTGCATTCTTCCAGTATCTGTTCTAAAGATATTTGGATATTTCCCTTAGTGTGTTTATTTGTGTCTGGAAATGTTGGAATGGGTTTTGAAATACCATTTGAACTTGAGGAATGAAAATCAGATCATAGAAATGTTTATGAAAATAGGTAGGTAGGGATACCTTCATATGTGGTACTTGGATGGCAAATCAAAACTCAGGGATAAAAATGGTAGCAGGCAAAGGTCTGTCATAGCCCAGTGATGCTGTACATGTTGGAGCTAGCTCCATGGCAACAAAAAAGCTTATTAAGTGACTAAGAAAATAATCTTGGATTGCTGAGATTTGTTGGAGATCTAGATAGTTTCCAAAAATTCATGATGGTTTTCACTACTGCCCTTCAAATTCTTTACTCAGATGATCAGCTGCAAGAGGCTGGTGAACACCATGAGGCTGAGCAATAAGCCAGTACGTGGGAGTGTGGAGGTGAAAAGACAGTTCACAGGTGTGCTGTGTGAGCTGAGGTGCTGTGGCTCTATGTTTCCAGGCTTACATCAGTCAGAAAGCCTGCTCGGCACACCACTGTCACACTGCTNTGCACCCCACTGTCACACGGCTACTCACTCAGGTCAAACTTAATGCAATTGCATTCACACCAGAGCAAGCTCCTGCGAGGGTACAGCTAAGCTGATAATGAACTGTCCTGTAGAGCTTCAGCCTGCCTTGCTTTTCTTTTAAAAATAAGCTGGCTCTTTTATACTTAAATTGCCTCTGCATAACAGGCCATGTCACTAGCCACAGTGCTAAGGTCAAAATAATACTACATTCTGCCATAGGAAGAATCGTACTATTTTGGGGCTCATGGTAGTTGTGCCCATACAGGGATAACAGTCAGAGGGAATAGAAGACTAGGAGATTGTCCTATTGCTGCATTCTTTACAGCTTTTCCTCTGAAAACAATTTGCTCCAGCTATTATG
>WEIT01009024.1:831-21308 GCA_013389985.1 Dryoscopus gambensis
AGAATCAAACTGCAGAAAACCTGCTGGCTAGGTGTTTGGGTACAGGCATTCTGTTATGATGGTATCACTCGGACCTCAGTGTGGATTTCATCAGCATGAGAAAAAGAAAAATGAGCTCCACAGCAAACTTACTGTTTTTAAAATTCTTTTCACTTCTGCAATTTATGATATGTTTTATGAAAAAATTAATTTATCCTGTTTTATTTTGCCCATGAAACTCTTCTGTCTGTTAAAAAAGTGTCATTTTCTTCAAACTCTGACAAGAGCACTCAAGAACAGCAATGAGCACTCTGGTTAAAGTGTATTAACACTGGCATTTCAAATGGATAGTAGAGAAGACAGTAGAGGAAGATGCAGGTTTGATTTGTGGCGGGACACTGGACTCATATGTGGAGTCCAGGTATTTCTGGGACAAATGCAGAGGGAATAACACAGGTTCATTCTGTCATTTTGAGGTCAGGTCACTGCCTTTTGCCCATATGCCATCTCAGTCCTATTTCAGCTCTTCCCTCGTGCTTTCTGTTTATTGTGCTGTTCACTAGATGACAGGGCTTTAACATCTTTTTATTTTAGTAAAATAAAGAAAATATTCTTAAGGAAAGAGGTATTAACTCCTTTGCTTCCTACAGTCTACAAGAGTAATGTTTCTTTCTAGAGCAAGTCCAAGCACCAGGCTCAGCAAATGGAGCAACTCTTGGGAATGGCCCGGGCTGCGACAGCCTGTGACAGACTGTCCCTTAGCAGTGTATTATGATTGTAAAAAATCTGAGTTTTTCCATTAAAAGAGGAATGGCGCCTTTTTAATCACTTTGATGGGTGTAAGAGACATTTGTCTCTCTTCTAGTCCCTCAGGATGACTGGGAAACGCCCAGATGAGGATTGTTAAATAAGCAGTGATTATTCTTGCTATGACGGCCATGCAACTGCAGTCTCAGCAGTGGTAAATGTTTTCTCTGAAACTACTTTTCAGTAGAGTGCTCATTTAAAATCTTGACTCTTGTCACAGCATTTTAAAAGGCATATAGATTTCTCCCTTGGCACATCACCTTTGGGTAACATGTACATGATTACTCCAGACTTAGGGTGATATTTCTGTACTTTTCATGTTCCCAAGTACACAATCTGCCATAGTAGAGCTTAGAAGTCCTGAGTTATCAAAAAGTAATCTCTTTGAAAACAAAGAAAACCAGCCTCAAGTATGTTCACATGAACTTGGTTTAACTTGTATCATCAATATTAGTCGTTGGGGTTTTATTATTATCGTGGTTGTTGCTACTATCATCTCATCATCATCATCATCATCATCATCATTACAGTCATTGTTAGTATATTCTGACAATGATGAGACAGACGATTTTTCTTCGTGCCATCTAGAGCATTGTTGCAGCCTATCCCCAGGGCTGTAATTATCTGAGTCTTGAAAAACAAACAGCCTGAGATTGCTCAGCACTTAGTCCTTCATGAAATAATACTACACAGTTGTGCTTGGGAGCTGATTATCCACTCGGTTCTTTTCTTCCTTTCTACATAACTTTAGGATAATTTCCTGCCAGAGGTCCTGGTTTTCTTTATAATAAGTCATAAGCTGCTTGTTTGATTGCATGTTAAAATTAAATGCCTCTTTGTACTTGGGGCAAGAGCTGGGTATGTTCTCTAGGTCAAATTACAGTTTGAAAAATTACATCCTACCTTCTGAAAGGCCAGCCATGCATTCAGCTGGATATTAGTACTTATCACTTTTCAGCTTAAAATGTAACAATATTGGGAGTTTTTAAGCAGCTGCTGCTCTCCACTCTCCCTCCCCTCCAGGTGGTTGCACTTCACTGATGGGTAAAGTGATTTCTGTTTAGAGAAAAAGCAGCTTTTATAGTTTGTAAATGGTTTTAGGGTCCTTTGGGAGGAAAAGCATGGTGCAGGAATGTAAGCTATTCTGATTCTTGTTAAGAGAGGGGCACAAAACCCCGTGGGAATGAGACCAAAACTAAACTCCTGTAAAAATCTCCAGGTGTGCAATCTCTCAGAGTAGGAACGCTGGGCCAACAAAATGATCAGTTGTGGATTTAACTGAAAGCTCTGAAGAAAAGAAAAGGAAAAAAACTGTTAACATTTGCATCAGGGAGGGGAAATGGTGAGGAAAATAGTTGATAAATAAAAGGTTCCTCTCTCAAATGTGTTTACAAAAGCAGGAAACTTGTCTGAAGTGCTGATGATATGACAAGAAGCAATCCCACTTCACTGTCAGAAGCCAGTTTTCTGCGAGCTTAAGTGGACGGCGCTATGCCTCTGACCCAGAACGGATCCATTAAATTGTGATCCACAGGGACTTGTCATGCTAAAGATGTTAATCGATGTCTGATTAACTATGCATGCAAATACAGACAGCCCCCACGGCTGCTGGCTTTAAAGCCCAAGCTTTAAACTCAGCCCAGCAGCACTGGCGAGCTTTAAATCCTGTCAGCAGCACTCTGAAAGTCTCTCGGAGATGCAGCCAAGATGCATGCAGCACATTGGGAACATTAACAAGCTGGAACCAGACTGTCCTTTCAGTATAAAATGTTTTCTTCAACTGAAAAAAAAAAAGTAGTAAAAAAAAGTGATCTGAAATTTGAATGAACTTGTTAGATTTTAATCTGTGAGCTTAAGTCATTTTTTCCATGCTTTTCCTTAGAGAAAAGAATTCCACAATTTAAATAAAAAAGTTCCATTTTCTTGTAAAAATATTGACATTGACAACATAACCCAGAATCCTCCCACACGCCCCTCAGGCTGCCCTGGGGCTGGCAGAACAGGCATTGCTGTGGCCAGGGCCTGACAGCACCCCGGGGACAGCGGGACACTCACTGCACGGAGACACACCAGACTCCCAGTCTGCTGCCACAGGAAGGGAACAGCACAAGCTGAAGCCCTGCCTGGCCACCTCCAGGCCCAGGGAGTAGAGCTCATCTTGCATGTCTTCAGCAGGGTCACAATGCAGAGGTGTTGAGCAGGTCAGATTGAACAGGGAAACTTACTGGTGGTATAACTTACTGCCGTACAGCTACCAGGGCATTTGCAAGACTGAATGCACGCATTTTTTTCTGATACACTTGTCTCGGTCTGCTGGAAGTGCATTAGCATGCTCTCCTTTAAAGAGATCTGACTCAAGCTTATATGGGCATTAGCTCTGGTTACTGCTCCAAGCTGCAGGTTACTACCCCTGCAGCTGAGATGGGTCTAGATGAGCTAAGCTACTTCTCAGCTGCCATCATTCACAGCCCAGCTATTCATGTTCACTGCAATAACTCATTAATGGGGCTTGCAGGGACACGGTGGGATGTGAACCACCGTGGCTTTCACAGCTCACTCTGCTCCTCCACAGCAGGAATGGCAGCTGGCAGGTGAGACATGGGGTGTCAGCCAAGACGTGTCCTGCCACTGCAAAATCAGGCAAGGGAGCATCAGCCAGGGCACAGCAGGGACTGGAAGGGCAGAGCCTGTCTCAAAGGCAGTCGCTGATCTGTGCTACAGTGCTCCTGAGCAACTCAAACCAGAGATGTAAAGGCAAGAAAGAGAACTGATGAGATCAATCCCACTCTCATTACAGGCCTTCACATGTGTGACTAAACATGCCTTCAAGGCAACTTTTAGGCAGCTCAACAGAGTAAGACAACCTGAAAGCAATCATTTGAGAGCAGTTCAGGGGGCAAGTGCAGCTAGCAAGAAATTTGGCAAATTTGCAAGGAGATGTGCACTGGCGCGGTTAGAAGAGCAAACGCTGTTCATCAGGATGTATGACGTTTCAGAAGTACTATTTATTAACTGTATGAGGCCAGTTTAAGGGTGGGGGGAAAAAAGCAGCTAATTACCTGATTTAACTTAGTTCTAGCAAACCTTCTATCAGGATGCAGACTTTCTGTTTTGTTACTGTTCCCTGTAGCCTTCTGAGTCCCACACCAGCCAGGTACTGCTGGAGTATGCCCTTGTGCTGAAATAATATTGACTTATCCCCTAAAGATCCCTTGTGTCAGAGGATGCATGAAAGAAGGAAATGAAACTTAATAAACAACCCTAACATCTGCAGGGGATTTCCATCCAGGTTCCTGGGAAGGCTCTTGAAAAGATGGTCAGTATCTGAGCAGTAGCAACAGTACCCTGACTTTGTGCTGGGCAGATGCTCNACAGTGCTGTTCCTTATGTTCTCTACAGAGACTGGGTCTGATTTGGTATGAGGAGACAAAGTTAATCAGGATGAGATTAGCCAGGAACTAAGCCTAGGTGGCATCACTCCAGATGAGAATTCTTTTTCCTACACATAGATCAGCTTTGGGTTGACAATTCATTGGTCCAAGCTGAATTTGTTAAGCAGTGAAAAGAAGAGAATAATGAGAAATTTTACACGCACAGAAGCACTGGCTCTGAGTTCCTGAAAGCAATTTCTATTTTTTTTTTTAAAGAGGCATTTTATCACAAAATACATCTAGTTTTAAAGGATGCAAAGGTATTGTGAAAGTCCTTGTGCTGCAGTGGTAGCACAGCCCTCCTCTCTGTGCCTGGGCATTATAGCCCAACACTTTTAGTGCTCAGAGCTGCTTGCAGCATCCTGAGTTCCCTCTGGCATGTGGAGCATCACTGGGAGAGGAACCCATATACTGTCTGGGATGGGGACAAAGCAGAACTGACAGCAAAGGGCTTGTCCATGGAATCTGTACTGTTGCTGGTGGCCAAACACTAGCCAGTCTACATCTTTGCTCCTCTCTGCCCAAAATGCTCATACGTCAAACAGGGACAGTAGGTATTTCCCACCACGTTGAAGCCTTGCAAGTGTAAGTAAACAAATTTTTCAGAAGGAGCCATGAGGGTACTTAGAAAAACACGGCCAGTGCTACGAATTGTCCTGTGCCTTTCCAGCCAGTGCAGACTTGCAGGAAGAAGCTTGCAGCCCTCCTGCCAGCCACTGCTCCACCTGATGCAATTGTTGCACCTGATGACTGTTCCTGCTCACAGTCAGGTGGCATGGCCACCTTGTCCTGCCTCCCTGTGTGTGGTGGCCGTGTCCTCTTGTTTACAGTGCTATATAAACAATGAATAATAGTATAGGTAGGTCAGTTATAAATTAAGCAAGCTATATTAAAATTGATTTTGCGTTGCAGGGGGAAAGTAAGTTATGAGGTGTTACAGTTGCAAAAATTTTGGTTTACGTGCTACTTTCAAGAAGAAAAATATTATACTAAATGAAAAAGAGGTGTCAACCAATCAGCTCTCCTGATGCCTGTCCCTTCCTCCAGTAGTAATAGTCCCATCGTGCTGTTTTACAAGGCAGTAAGCGAGTCACCAAGTGGAGAAACCACCAGACTACAGTTCTCCTGGTTTATGCCAGGGAGGGAACCAAATTAGGGCCTTGTAAAACAGTGTGATAATGCTATTATTGTGCGGCTGCTACAAACTGCTTAAAATAATGTTTTGAAGAAGTTTTTAAAAATATTCTCAGGAGCTGCTCAGGAGAGAGTCTGTGATGCCGAGTCATGTAAAGCAAGCAGGAGACCTCAGGGCAGCATATGACTGCTCAGGAAAGGTGTTCGTGAGCCAGGACCCGGTGCAGTGCTGCCTACAATGCATTGTAGGCTGGACCAGAATCAGGCTGGGGCTTGCCAACATTTCCTGTGGGATTTTCAGTCCTTTCTCATCCCTTAGCATAACAGAAAACAGACATTTTGTAAGAAAAACTGTTATCTCAATTTTACAAAGACGAACTAGGGCGCCAAGTGCGAGGATCATTTAACTAATGGGCTTTGAGCACTGATGCAAAATGTCCCATCTCACCTTTTGTAGGCTGCCCAGGCCTCCCTGTAATATTAATGCTGAAAGGAAACATTTTCCTGAAGCATACTAAGATGGAAACAATGATAAAAGCAGATCTAAGCTCCCTAGCCCAGAGATAAAAAAGGTAGTTTAGCACAAAACTCAAGTGCAGCATCTAAAACTAACTAGGTGGAGGAGCAGAGCAGTGATAGCTCACAGGACTTCTAATCAAAGCCTTCTTGGAGGAAAAATGAAGTGTCTACCAATAAAATGTCTGCTTGCAGCAGAAAATGTTAAATTTCCATTGGAAATAATGTAAATGTCTGCCTGACAAACCAAAACATGTGTGTCAACAGGGAGTATTCCCATTTTGGTAATGCTGTTGACAGCATGAGGGCTGGGATGCAGTTGTCTCACGGTTCATGGGGCAGGACTCCCCAGCCATGTTCAGTCTCCTGTGACACACTACACCCAGGGATTTTTAGGGCTTACACTGTGTCTTGAAATAAAGAAGGCTGGGATGCAGGAGAGAAAACACAGGCCACAGAGAGAGCACATGTTCACATGAGAAATCCTTGGTAGCACTGTCAGGTCAGTGGAAAATGCAGAGTGTGAGTGTGGGAGCTCACCAAACCTCAGGCAGAGACCTGCAAATAACACTCAGGTACTCCCTGAAATGCAGCAAACACACACACTTATCCAAAGCCTGGAGGCTGGGGACAAGACAGATTGAATCTGTTTAGTTTATAAGTTAGCACTAACTTAATTCCTTAATCGTTGAAAGATGTGGCTTGCAAAGGAACTAAAAAAAATACTAAAAAATAAATCCCAATCCATATGTGTGGAATGCACACTTGCATCCATAACTTGTGCCTTTGTAGGCAAGCAAAACCAGAGCAGGATGGAACTGAAGCAGAGGAGAAGGAAGATTTAACTTGTCTAATCTTTGTAAATATACCAGAGAGGAAATCTCGTTGCCTTTAATTCTAGGCTCTGTTTGTTTGTTGCCTGCAGTAAACTAAATTCCCAGATAAAATTACCAATGGGCATATCTGAGACTTTTTAAAATGACATCAGTACATATGGAATCTGGCAGACCTTCAAATAAAACAAACAATACACAAGGAAACCTATTCATTTTAGTAGCATTCATGGATGATGATAGTGAAAGCAAAGCTCCAATGCTTAGAAGCTCAGCAATATTGTTGAAAAACAAGGTGTAAACAAGGACTACTCACATTGTCCCAAAAGGGTAAGAATTATGTAAGAAGCAGAATTTTGTTCAAGGCTTCAGTGTAAGTATATATTTTACATCTCTGTCAACGCAACACTTTGTTTAAGCATGGGAATGTTCTAGCAGACTTACAACAATATTTCCATACTGTACATTTATTGTAGCTGCTCATTAAGTCAAATTGCTAGCACATGAAGTCATGTGGTAAAAAAGAAGGATTTAAGACATAACATTTGCAGGATGCAAACATGAGAAGTGAAGATTTTTTCATCAAACCCTGGTTCACAGTCAAAGCAAAATTCCAATGAGCATGCAGAGGCAAGCTAAAGGGAGGGAGATTGTTATAAATTTGAATATGATTTTACATTCAATTAGCAAATTACAGCTCTTGCCAGGCTGTTTGTCGTATATTTATGTGGTGCTATTCATACGAAAAAAAAAATTAAAAGCATAATAGATAGCAAAGCTCTAAAAGTTTTTAAAAATTAGCAAGCAAAAGAAGTATTACTGCAAGCAACCTTAATAATTAACAAAGTGCTGTTATTCTCACGCTAACAATAATCCATGTAGAGACTCCATATTAAAGGTCTCTGCAAAAAATTGTAAAACACAATGTAATTAAGCAACAAAACAAAACAAACCAAAAAGTTGGGATGTAAAGGAAGCTTTGGTGGTGTGTTTTCCTCTTGATTTGTTCTTCAGTTGTGCTACATTTGCACTGCCCCTGCTAAATTTTGTATCTCAGTGTTTCCTTCGTGCTCATTGCACACAGCTGTATTTCACAAGATAATGAGACTTGAAACCGAAAGCTGTGCTGCTCATTGTCCTCCTTCCCCTTAGCAGTTTTAATGGCCCTCTACAGAGCAACTGGAGCCGAAGTCAGTGAGTGGGCACAGGAGGGCAGCATGGCCAGTTTATCCACCATGAGCATGGCTGCTTCTCTGAGGGCAAGCTACTCCCCAGGCCAGCCAGAAATCTGCCCTCCACAAATGCTAAGCTGGGAACCAACAAAGCAAGTTTTAGCCAGGTAAAGTATCACAGTTTTTTAGGAGGGGCAGGAAGAAAGGTGAACAGTGGCACTACATAATTATGTGTGTATGTACACATATGCGCATTTTACAGAGGAAGTGAGACCTGTGTAAGAGATGGAGTTAAAATATTGGCAATGTAGCCCTGCCGGGGAGCAACAGCTGTAGCAACACCATGAGAAACAACAGCAACCACCCTCCTGCATAACACCTGGGGTGGTCAGTAGTCAGACATTTCTCCTGCTCATCTCACTACAGTGTGACCAAAATACGCAGCGGTAAGAAGGCTTTCTACTCCCTGGTGCTTATTATTCGTTATTCAGTACAGCAGAAGGGGGAGGCAATACCAGCTGCAGGAGAAATTGCTATGTGTTAAGGTGAAATAGAGTTTCTGAGAGGTTGTCCCTATCTCTAGGTATGCTATATTGGCTCAACATGGACAAATGTAGGAGTGAAAACCGGGGGCAACCAGGGGTTAAGTATAGAAAGGAGGCCACACTACCTCGACAGCAGTGAAAAAGAAACTGGAGACTCTCCATCACTTCCACACTCCTGGTCTGCTAGCACAGCAGCTATTGAGATCCCTGAGCCATGCCATCTGGAAATCTCAAACAAGTCACACAAAAAATAAACAAGAAATAAAGGACAACCTACCTTCCTCTGATCCAAGCAGCATCACACAAATTGTCACCTGCCTGCTTTGGGCAGCTCAGCAAGGAGTACACAGGCATGCTCTAGAACCACTTGTATTTTCAGGTCTTTATTCAGAAAGTGTACCTTGGTGTCCTGCCTTCCTCTATTTCAGTATGTGCCTCTTCCTCTTCTGTCCCTAGCCTGCAAAGTTCATTTACCATTTTTGAAAGTGTTTCACACCAGAAGATCATGTGTTATCTCAAAAGTTCAATCCCATTTTTCTTGCAAAGGAAACTTTCCCACTACCTGATCAGTGGATTTACCGAGAAAAGGGGTGCAGATTATATGCTGATGGACGTGACAGGCTAAAGAGACCTGGATTTTATCTTTTATTTTTCATTAGCCTGTCACTGTCAGTCTTAGAAACCCTGGCTGGATGCTCAGGTGTTGCTTTGTGTTCATCTCTTTCTGCAGCAAAGCAGACTTGCACACCTAAACCAGCCTGGTAAGTGTGTGCATAGCTGGGCACACTTCCCTGCTGTTCTGAAAGCAAGTTTGTGGTCAGTGACCTTCACAAACCACTCCCCAAGACTGTGCTGCTGTTGCCCCACCCGTATAATGACTTCTTTGTGAATCACCTTAGTGTCTACTGTATCACAACTACATATTTGTAATATTACAGTCAATTTGTTTTCAGGTGGAATGACTCCATTTTAGGCAGCATTTCTTCAGAGCATTGATGCATTTGTCCATTTAATCTCTGGAACATATAAGCACAATGAATAGAAAATTTTAAAAATCCCAAAGAATAATTTTATTAGCTGCTGAAATACATTAGGGTTCCTGGACTTTGAACTAGGAAAAATGATAATAAGCCTTTCCTGAGAGTGGAATTTTTTCCTGACAGATTTTTTTCTGATGTTAGATTAAATAATCTTTGTACTGCTTTAGCTTTAGTGGAACATAAATAGCTCTTTCTTAGTCTGCCTTTATGTGAGAGGACAGTAAATAAAGCCCTCTTTTTGATCTAAGTTACTTGTTGCATGGTGATGGTTAGCCAGATGATGGCTGTTGTTGGGCAAGTTCAAAAAAGAATCCAAGTCTGTGATCTTTCCTCTCATTTAAGAAGCCTAATTTTTAATGGTTGCTGTTATACCTGGAAGGCCTGTAAGGAATCACAGAGAGAGGGAGGGAAGTGGAGTTGAAGGAATCCCTGATGACTTTGCCTTTGCTTCTTGACTCTGCCAGTGCTCTGAGAAAAGCCTTTGTGGAGGGAGTTGTGGTCTGTGGTCATCCAGCCCTGGCACCTCTGTACAGGCACTTACAGAGAGCAAAGTGATGGCAAAGCTGGGCAGGTCTTCGCTCATACACCTTTCTGTGCTCAACATCAAGGCACTGAATACCTTTTACTTCTATTGACTTTGAAGCAACTCTGAGATTTTTCAAACATATTTGAAGGTATATGTAATCCTGTTCCCAACACTGATCAAAATCAGGATTAGCAGGAAGCTATACTGGTAAAATATTTGACCATGGTATTTGGAAAGCTTAAGAACATTCTGGTGGTCTGTAGACCATGATTAAGTAGTCCTAGCTCTTATGAAAATTTTGATAATATCCACAGGATTTTATCACAGGTTTGCTGTGATTTGGATTTCAGAAATTTAGAATTTTCAAGACCAGGAGCTAAGCATTGATTTAATGAGCTGCCTTCCCATGACAACCGGTGGGAAGAAAACTGCCCGCTTAGATGAGAAGGAAATGTGGGTAGCTCCATCTGCAACAACCTGGATGCTCTGGTCACTATTTGTCCTGCCAGCTAGTTAAGCAAAAAAAATTTGTGCAGAGACAAGAGGCAGAAATTGGTCATCTACAGACAGAACAGTGCTTAGACCAGTCAGTGGGGTCTTAGTCCATCTGTCAGTGGCAGGGAGCAGCCTGCCTCGGTGTAAACTCAGGAAGGTCCTCAAGCATATGAAGGAACTTTAACACCTGCTTAGTTTCAAAGAAGCTGAAGGAACCATTTAGGAGCTTAAAGTATGTATGAAAGTCCGCTGTTAACCAGTGAAAGTGGAATTTCTAGGATAAAATGCTGTCACTGGACCTTTACACAGAATTGAATACTGGAGGTTCACATTCATATAGATTTTATTTTATTTTTCAGTCACATTTGGTTCTGACTTCAGTGTTACATTTTAGTGTTACATCTAGCATACACTCATTTTCAGCCTTAAATGATACTGTTTTTCAGCCGGAGGTGTATTTTACATGCCTTTATTTTGTACTTAGTGTTTCAAGGCAAGTTAATACTAAATCCTTCAAACATTTACTCTCCCTCTGAATAAAACATGGTGAAAGTTTAAGTTCTAAATGGTCCCAGATTTGAAACACGAGCTCACTTCTCTAGCTGAACACCACCTGTGAATCAGTTGCAGGATGAATAAGAAAAACATACACAGAAATTACCCTAAGTGCCCTGTATTTCCTCATGTTCTGCAGCTTACTTGGCTGTGCTTTAGCCTTCTCATCTTCCTTGTTGAAGACTTTATTGAAAGCTGTTCTGAGCTTGAGAGAAATCATTTTCCCATTGTTCCAATGATTCCAGCAGGTGCTGGAACACACATAAAGACTGGTAAGAACAGAAACTTTGTCCTTTTAAAAAAGATAATTATGCAAACAGTGTATAATTTTTATAAAATCAATTGGATTACTTATATATTTTCAGGTATTTTAAAGCTTGTTTTTTTATCTTTTTAGAGCTGCTGATGCATTATTTTATCCAGATCCTCAGGATATATAGAACCTCTTTCTTAAAGCCTTGAGAAGCTAAATTGCTGAATCAAGTGATATGATTTGTGTCTGGACTATTCAAATAAGACTTTGAAAATTGAGGTGCAGCCACAAACCTTAAAGAAAGAAAGAAAAAGAATGTGACTTCCATTATATTTTCAAACTGTTGATTTGTGGCAGTTTCACAAACTTGCAAGGCTTGAGCCATGATAATTTGATTTTTGGAACTGGCAAAACCCAAAATTTGTTCCCTACACTGCTGTTGTCGAGTCCTCAGCAATACTAGTCCTGTGTGCTCCCTAACTACTCAATCTAAACTTTTTTAGATTGAGAAAAGACTCAATCTAGAGTATTTTTTGCTGATATTAAGCATTTGTTTCTCTTCACATCTTCTCAAAGTGGCTTTCTAACTGGATACTCAATACCACCTCCTAGCTCTGCCAAGCGATCAGTAGAAGCTATGGGTGAAAAGCTGGTGTATTAATACACATGCAATGCAGAACTAACCAGTGCTAACCAATGCAGGGAATACTTGCAAAAGGAGAAGAAAAAGAAAAAAACCCCACAAAACTCACAAACAAACAAACACCTCCAACAAAAACGAACAAGAAGAACCCCCAAAACAAAAAATACCTCCAAATAAAACCCCCAAGTAATTTGCATTGACCAGCCATTTTATGCTGAAGTGCTGTGAAGGAGAAATGTTATCATGAGACTCCAAGTGCCACCATCTCTTAAGGTCATATGTGGAATGCAAAGGCTAAGGCTAAGAGCAGTGGATGGTGACATGTTACAGATGTACTAATTTGGGTTTATTAAACCACCACAGACAATCCATACAGGATGTTCAGGGGACAACAATCTAGTATCTTGTTTCATCATGGATATACTGCTTGCACAGCAGAAATTGGCCAATTCAGAATATATATATTAATTTATCGGCCATGTATCACAGCCATTTAATATTCCCAGTAACATGAAAGAGATTAATAGATTGTTATGTTCTCATCTCCCTTATAAAAATTCACCAGAGAAGCAGATATAGAAAGAGCATGTGTCTTTATGGTTCAGCCAGTACTAGGTTACATATGGAAAGACAAACTGCTTTAAAGTGACATTTAATAAACAAACATTCTAGTCTATGGTTGTGACAATGAGACTTAAAGTCTACCTGTCTTTCTCAGAAGGCTCAGCACATTTTTGCCCCCATCTGCATGGCTGGTGGAAAGGGTGTGTGTTTAACCTGCCCTGCAGGATGTTACCTCCAGAAGAAGATGACCTGTCCACAGCTGTGCTTCCAGCATCGGTGCAGAAATGAGCTGACCTCCCACCATACAACCTCAGCTACCTCTCCAGGTGGCCCAGAGTACCTCGCATGAACACGTTCCCATGTTTAAAGGGATCTTTCTTTCTCATAATGATGTGATACATGACCTCAGCCCGGGACTGAGCTTAGGACAGTCTCACATAGGCAAATACAGCAGGAAACTCTGTCACTGAGCACATTAACACAGAGGATGGCTTTGAGTCTGTACCAAAGAGGGAGCACATGTGGTCTGTGAGACTTCACACACTATCACAGCAGGTAACTTAAGATCCTCTGGAGCAAGAGCAAGGCAGTCTAACCTTTCCACACTCTCAAACCAGTTAGGAAGATTTCAGAGCTGTTGGTATAAAATGCATATAGAACAAAGGAAGGGGGCAAGGGAACTGAGAACAAGAGATTAACTGATTAAAAAAATATCAAAAGCAGAGACTCACATGTGACTACAATTTTTTTTTTTAAAGATTTTGTTAAAGATTTTTTTTTTATAAATGGAAAAGGCTTCAAGTTCAAACCATGCTGAAAAACATAACCATATGGGACAAGAGAGCAACAGCTGCTTTCAAATATTTTCTTAAGAAATGAACATTCATAATCACTCTGTGCTGTATTGAAATAACATTTCTGTATATCAGCTTAATTCACAAGTGCTTTTGAAAAGGGGCCATTGTTTGTCCTTTCCAAAGCCATTTTTAGCTGGAGCCATCATTGCTCACTCTTTCTGGTGATACACAGTATGCTGGATCCTCATAAGCAGAGTATAATATCCCTTTTCTGGCAAGGAAGGGGGCATTGGCCCCTCAATATTGCCTGAAGAAGTGAGGACTATGTTCTGACCACATAACTTCAATATTTATCCATCCTTGAATTAAACATTCAAGTATAATGTGTTAAAAATAAAATGTTCAAGATCTTGCTCATAAATACTTTATTTATGGCTTTGAAAATATAAGTTGGAATGTCAACCTGAAATATGTCCTGCACTTACAGTCATAAATTATACAGCACCATAAATTTTTTGGACATTTTACAAATACAGATATTTTCCCTGCCCCAAAGAATTTAGGTCTAAATCAGGCATGACAAACAGAAGGCATGGCAGAGGACAACAGTTCAAGACAGGAATGGCAAGAAAAGAGTACCCATTGTCTGAAGTGATAGGTATAAAGGAACTAGAGAGAGAACATGAAGTAAAGATCTCCTTTCATGTGCAGAGAGTTTTAATTCCCAAACAAGGGGAAAACACATCTCTGGAGGCCTTCATTTACATGCTTACTGATAAGTTCTCTTGCTGAGTTTTGAAGGTTTGATTGAAACTTGTTTATGTTTTGATTATTAATAGATTATTATTCTAAGGAGACTTACAGAAGGACACTGAATTTACAAGTGACAGCTTTTGGCATAGTAACAAAGTTAAAAAGCTCAGCCAGGGGTGGCAGAGGGCTTTGTTTTGCTTTGTGTTCTCACCTGGGAAAGCCTGTTGCCAAGCACAGAGAGTCACGACCATGGTGCAGAGCTGATCTCACAGGAAGTATGGAGAGAGTCAGCAGCATGTGCACCAATCTGGCTACACAGGAACCTGCCTGGTGGCAGCCTCCCGGATCTGATTCGCTGCAATTTCTGGCTAGCAGAAGATCAGGGTTGATAGCACTGGGCAGTGTGGGTGTGCTGTAGGCTGGGACCTAGCCCTGTAGACCTCAATGGACCTGCAGAGGGCTGCCACTTCCATGGGCCCTTTTTCAACCAAGGAGTAGAGTGGACTTTCAGTGAGGCAGCAGATGCAGTTTGCAGTGGGATTAAGCATTCTGGACCTCAGAAATGTGAATAATAAATACTTAGAGCTCAAGGCTGAACACGCTCCATGTGAAGTTCTTTGAAGTAATTTCTTCCCAAAATATCAGCTAAAAGCAGAAGGAACTATACAACTTTTCTTTGCTGGTCTTTTCATCCTGCGCAATAACACATCAATTTCCTCTTCTTAATAAATGCTTGGGACTGGTGAAAAGGCAGAGCTATTACTCCATAACACAGCAGCAGTGTCATAACTCAGGTACCTCATGGGAAACATTGACCAACTGCAGCACCAACTGCAGTTGTACCAAGGCAGGAGGCTACTGTGGACACCTGAAACTCTCATAAAGTGCTTGTGGGAGCTCTGTAACCATCCAAGACCACAGCTGATGGTAAGGCATGGTTCACCATAGCACCTGAAATTACTCTAGACAGCCACGTTTGAGCAGCTGAATTTCTCATGTGGTGTCAAACAAAAGAAAAAGAGGGTTTAAGCAAAACCCACTATAACATAAGGAACTGGAACGATACTCTACTTCAGCCAGTTTCCTGACTACAATGAAGCAGTGACAAATCTAGATGAATTCTCAAGCTACAAAAGGCCTTTGTATCTACTAGCAGCTGAAGTTGCTGAACCTTTTGAAAAGGTCTCTTGTGCCATTATACCTACCTCAGCTTTAGCCTCATTTTATTGGTCATTGTCAGTATGTAGAGTAGTTGAGTGATGAGAGAGGTATAAAGTTGCCAGAAGTGTACAGACTAGTCTGAGCCTTGGTGGCCTGATGTGTCTCAGAGGTGCTGGACAGATATGGAGCAGGACACATGATAAGACATTGTGTAAAGAGCTCTGGCAATTGATATATTTTGTCAACAGAGAAAACGTTCACCTCTGCTGTTGGATTGCATTTCACAGGCTGTTGGCTAGGTAAAAGCTCCCCAGCATGGTTTCCTCCTTCCCAGAAGGACAGCTGCTCACTGCTGTCAGTATGTAAGGTGGGTCAGGTGTGCTGGTAGCATGGGGACACTTTACCCCTCCTGATGGCAAGGCATAGCCATTGCTCCTGCTGACCTGATTAAATGTCCAAGGCTGAAATATGCATGTAAAAGGTTCCATTCACATTGGTGGATATATACAAATGCAAACGGTTTCCTCCTGTGAAGAGAGACACATTGGACCATTTTTTTAGATGCACAGATTTCAGTGATACCTTGTGACTTCCAGTGGGAGATCACAGCCATTTTAAGCATATACCCCTTTAAAAAATGACATCAAGTTTACAATTACCAGCTCAAACATAAGCCCCAGCTGGAGATCCACGCTACCTTCCCTTTTCTTCATCAACACCTGGTTGATGAAATCACTGTTGTCCTGATTTACTATCTTAATTCCGTACAGAGACTATGCTAAAAGCTATTTCAATGGTTTATCCCCATCTCTGTCTTTTCTGGTTAGTTCTAACCAAGGATAGGATAGATGTATTGATCTCTTACTACTGCCTGCTGGGAATGCAAAATATCCAATTTGCTAGAAGTCAGGAGGCCAAAGCATCATGGCCCCACAAATACGAGTTTGCACAGAACTCTGGTTATCATTTCCTAATTGCTGGATCCAGGTGCTGGTTCCCAAAGAGATGCACCAAGGTGCCCCTGAGCACATCAAGGAAGAACTATGCTTTACAAGAAATTCTCATCATGAATTGTACAACAAAATTTGAAAATCTATCAATCACGGACAACTAAACTGCTGTTCCAGAGATTTTTCAAAATTTATCAGTTACAATTGCTTTGTTTTACCTGTGACAATGTTGGTGCTACCTGCAACAAGTCTAATACTGGTTGTACTGAGGAACACAGATTACAAAAGGCCGCTACTCCCTGATGTGATGAAGTGCTGAAGCAGATGTCTGATCAGCCAGCAGTGCCACAGAAACTGCCTAGAACTCATCACTTTGATTTTGCAAACTGAAGTGAAGGAGGAAATTCATGCAAAATCTGCTAATATGCTAAATTCTGATCTATATACTTGAATATCTGGACTTAGCACAACAGTGCTGGACCTATCAGAGCAGCTCTCGACCTCCTACAGATGGTAGCAAAGGAACTGCTTCCATTAGGTCACAACTGTAACATAAGTGCTGATGTCCCCACTTAGATGAGTTTAAAACATCCAGTTTGTCAGGATGAGAAAGCTTTATGGGAATGGGTTGGCTTCCACAAACTCATCAGAAAGTGTTTGGAATACACAACTTTTATTTCTCCACTTCAGTTAACCTTTAGTTGCTCAGACTGACAAAGTTTATGTAACACTGTAATCTATATAGAGACAATGTTAAATAATTACATACTATGAACATTATGTATAATATAGGCTAATTTAATTTTCAAAGTTCCATAGAACTACAACACTAAAATTGAAACAATTTTTTTAATACTACCACAGTAACCAAGCCCTGTCAGACTTTTGTTTAATGGGAACATGTTAGCATTTTATTCCGTTCTGGCATAAGCTTTGTCTGAAACCATTGGAATTTCCTTTAGAACAGAAATCCCAGTTACCAACCATTTTCATTCCCATTGTTCCTGCATCCCAGATCCCAGCACCCAGAGGCTAAACTTCTTTTCCAGTGTATGTCCTTGTTCCACCTCCCCATGCTCACAAGTCCTGCTGTGCAGGGTCTCACGGGCTCTCTTTCTGAGAAACAGCCTCTGCAGACAGCACGGGCCCACAGCCCACTCTTTGCAGAGCAATTGTATTGTGTTAGGTTCCTGTGCCTAGGGCTCTTTGTCAAACAATCTCTTGCAGCACAAACATTAACCATCTAGCACCATTTATCCCAAGGAGAGTCGCTGTGGACTACATTACCCAGAATCCTTGATGGGGGAGTCGATGAGTAGTTAATTAGTGAAGAATAAATCATGCTCAGTCCTCGTGTTCATCAGAGTCAGGATCTTCTTCTTGCATAAAAACTATTGGTCAGGTGCACATGATGGGTGATAGTGACACTAGATTAAAGTGTAAACCAGAAATAATTGCACTTAAGTTTATCTCCATAAAAAGGAAAAAATTCAGACCCAGTCTTTCTGTTCACATCCATGTCCCCAGCCACAGAGTGAAAAAACTTACTTTTGCTCTGTTCTTTTACAGATGAACAACAACAAAAAATTGCAATCATTGTAACATTCAAGTAAAATTAAACCAAATTCTGTAAACAAAACAGCCAAGGAGATTAATCAAAGTTAGGGGGCAGTGGTTACAGACAGATGACTCGGCACATGCTGTAGCAAGAAACTCATATTGATTCCATTACAAGCACAGGTGGAGAGATGCCAGCTTCCTCGCTGCAGCTGGAGGTGATGGCAAATCTCTGGTTCTTCCCTAGCCAGGCATGGCACTGACCAGCAGCTTGGCATTTGCACCCTCTGCTACCAGTTGTTTCAGATTGGAGTGCTGCTGCTTTCACTGCTGACAGCAGGCATCCAGTTTCAGAAAGGGATCGCTATACTTTTAAAAAGCTTCCTTAAAGTTTACGATGGTGGAGACGTCACAAAACATTTGGCTTTTGATGTGAACCAGTGTAAATGCTGTAATCATATTTACAGGACATGATTGATAACATGCTGCACATGAACTCCTTCCTTTAAACATTCTCATAAAACATATTTGTCTGCCATTTCCCAATCTCAGCTACCAAACGGCTGAGGTGAAAAAAGAAAATTGAAATTTGTTCAAGCAGGCCCTAAATGACTGTTTAGGAGCAGAAGATGAAAGTTGAGCTCCAAATTTCATTTTGCTGAATTATTATACTCTTATTTGAAAAGTCTGTGTAAAATTGAGGTTTTGGAGGGGTTTTTTCTTTGTTTGTTTCACTGAACGAACTAGACTCACACCCCATATACAATTAACATGAGATTCCAATGAATACAAAGTCCAAGAGCAAGTGTTCAGTTGATCACCAGTTCAATTAATTTTTTTTCTTTTTAGCAGTGTGATCTTACTGATACAGAAAGCTACTCCTGAGCTCCACTGCTGTACAGGGGTCTATGGGAGCTGCTGTGGAGAAGGATATGGACTTCTTGAGCGGCTTTGCTTCCTGACAATACTCTCCAATCACAAAAAATCACCTTAAGTCACTGCTAGGTTATAGCCGGCTCTGCAGCCAGGGAATCAAGGAGCACTCTGTTACTATTCTGTCTCTGGAGCTCAGAGGGGACAACCATGGGCTAATCACAAATGGTGGCAGGGAGTAGACCTCTTAGATACCAAACATTTCCACTGCAGCTGTAGGCACCACAGTCCTGGTCTAAGCAGGGAACATTTTCCAACTAGGACAATCAATTGTGCTCACTTATCTTGCTTGAAACTCCCCTCAACACCATACAGGCAAGGTCTGACCTGTAGAAGAGATGAATTGGACCAGGTCACACAACAGGAAACACATTAAATTCTTGTAACTGGAGTGTGATAGAACAATTAAACCAACAGTAAAAATGCAAATCTGCCATAGTGAACGAAGAACATGGTAAATAAAGCCAGATGGAATGGAACATCTTAAAACACATGTGTTGCCGTAGAATTTCACAGGATTCTGAGATTAAGGCAACCAAGTAGCATATATTAGGAAACTCCAGATGCAAAAGAAACAAATTTAATTTTTGTATCATGAAGAAATGTATTATTTTGCTGTAGCACATTTGAATCTATAGCCAAGAATGTCTAAAATATGCTGTAAACCTTTGGGCAAATGGTAGATAAAGTTGAAGCAAAATCATCCTCCCAAAATCTGGCATGTGGTAAAGCTGTGCTGCACTCATTTAAGATTATTTTGTGTAGCAGAAAGACATCCCATCCTGCAGATGTTCAGATAACAAATGTTTTCAAAGCACTTTGAAGATGAGGTACATAAATACAAGGTTTCATTATTAGATATTACGAAGAGTAATAAAAATACAGTTCATATTAAATAGCATCTGAAGGCTCTTTTATGAGACATAACATCGAGGTCTTTTCAAAGCAGTGATTTATTTTTTCACATTACTTCTTTTCATTAGCAGAGTCCACAAATTAATTTGAAAATTTCTGTTTCATTCAATCTAGCCGTGTCAAACATTTTAGCCAAAGAAAGACACAACTACTCAGACAGTGTAAAGAATCTTATAAAAAACCAGTAGGTGGAGGAGTTCATTCGATGACTAGCAGCGCTGATTGGATCCAGAGCCCCAGTGAAAATGGATAGCCAATATACATCCTTACCTTAAACCATCTCAAATACCACACAAAGGAATGGGGACAAAGGAGCAAAAGAGCATAATGTAGAAAAACAAAATGAAAGCCATACACTCAACATCTAACTTTTGAACAGTTGTGTAAAAACCTCTGGAAGCTGCAAATCCTGAAGAACCCAGCAGTCCCCTGGTCTAATGTTTCACCCAAGGACACCATATTTGGTTTCTATGAACTAGATAAAGAACAGGTACAAAACGAAGCATAGAATGTCAAATACAGCACATGCACAAGCTAGAGATTTGTTGGCTTCATTGCAAATTAATCTATTTTCTACATAATCAGTGAGGAATGTCCTACTGATTTGGGCTGTGAGAGCAGCGTACTGCAAAATTCCTTTATTTTATGGATAGACATTTGGAAGAGGATCTTACAGCCTGAGGCTTACATCCATAAGTGTGGTATTTCAGCCACGACCCTACAGTTACTGTAAATGTATACTGTATCTAGACAGCCTCTTTTTTTTCCCAGTGATGATTATATGCAATGACAATCTTGATAGATATATCTTCAAGAAGGGAAATTCCAGTAAAGTCATAGCGGTGCCTTTGAGGTAAGAAATATACTGAAAGATAGTCATTAAAAATTTATGAGGCTTCCTTTATTGTTAGAACACAA
>WEIT01009026.1:283-25781 GCA_013389985.1 Dryoscopus gambensis
CATTTCATCAGGAACGTGGAAACTTCATGTTGGCCTGAAACAAGCAAAGCAGAAAAGCTTCCCATATGAAATAGAGTATATTCCATTTCCCCAGGCTATGTAATGCCCTATGTAACCCTGGTACCAGTCAGAAATAGTTATAAATAAGTACTTATGACTACATAAGCTGACTTGTGGTGATAAACTACTTAATCATGAGCTAATGGCTCTCTTACAGGCAGTTATTCCAGTGCCAGAGTCTGCTGGCTCAAGTTGCCCTATATGCCCTTGTGTTAATTACTTTGACTAACTACAGGAGCAACTTATTAAATTTACTGATTGCCCTGTCTATAAACCAATATTTTCCAATTCTTCCGCATCCATAACGAGAGTACTGCTCTGTTTAGCACTGATAATTTTTCATTGGCCTATATTGCTTTTGTACAAATTCAGTGAAATTTCCCTGTTTACAGGGCCAGCACAGCACACTTAGATTCAGTGATTAAGTTGTGTTTTGTTATAGCCCTCTCCAAGGGGCAATTTTTCTTCCAACTCCAAGGTTTTAACGTTTGGCAATCAGTAAAATAGACAAATATCATGTGCCTTTGATATTAAGATATATGGGACCTCATTCAATTTACATCTTCTTCCAATGCTGCTGAGCTACTCTTGCAATCTGCGGAGATGCTGCAGCAGTTCAGGCATTATTAGCAGTGCCATTTTCAATTTCTTTCCAGAACACATTAATGTCACTCTCATCACCATGTATCAGTACCCCACTTGAGCTGACAATTATGAAAGGAAGAACACCACTGGAAAAAGTCAGAGACTTCCTCAGCATCACTAATTATAATGCAGGGTGCATGTTAGTCTGCATGTATCAGGGAATAAATTATTTCAGACTACTACTACATTTTCCATCTTCTCCCATCACTGACTGGTTTCTGAAATTCCTGCTTATTTCGGTCTTCCAAGACCACAAATTTAAATATCTTTGCCAAGTGTGTCTTGAAGCAGACTAAAAAGGTCGCCCTTCTGCCAGGTGCATTAAACTTGGCTCTCTCAGGTGCAGAGTTGGTGACCACCTTGCTCCCCTCTCAATTAGTATAATTACTTACTCTGTGCTTCACCAGTGACTGCTGGCAGGATCCGGAGCAGGCAGTGGTACAGGATTGCCCCTATTACTGCAGGGTAACAATGGCAAGGTCTCACATTTATTTGAGAGACAACCTGAAGTGGAAGAGAACTGTAATTTCTGGTGTCTCTAATGTGTTACCTTCCATACGTGTAATTCCCTTTACCTTTTCAGTCAGTCACCTGGATTTAGAGGTCGTGTGGTAGCACAGCAGAGGCTGCTCAGCGCAGGAGAATTCAGGGGTCATTAAACACCTTGGTACCACCTTCTGGAGGGAATGCAGCTTAACTAGGATAAGGACCCAAGGCTTTCTAAGGTCCAGTAACTTCCCCAAACTGTTTTATGGCATTTCAGTATTGCCTAGAATTTCAGCAGAGCAGCTTTTTGGCAGTTCAGTTCCCCCCATGCAGCATTCCACAGACTTTGCAAAGGAATTTTCAGAAGGCAGCACCTGATTATACCTAAAACAACAGAATATTTCCATGGTCAAGTGGCAGACTCCGAGGAGTCCTTTACCTTTATTTGCAGTAAGGAATGTAAAGGGGAGGTAGACAATGAGGATTTCAGACCTTTGTATAATAAAAATCACAAAATATTTTAAAAAGTGATAACATTATTTATACTGAAAATACTTATACTGTATTCCAAACATGGGAGCCATTGTAGAGGAATAAAACCAAAAAGCAATTTAATACATTGCAGTTTTGTCACTGAGCTGCTATTTTACCAGGCACTAGAATTTAATAGTTACCCTGTATCATCACGAAGCACAAAGTTTTGTGAGTCCATGCTGTTTTGGAAGTAAGCCAGGCAATGAAATAATGAGGGATTTGGACATGAGTCAGAGATAAATGATTCTGACTATTAAAGAAGGAAAGAGAAAAAGAAAGAATAAGAAATATAATTGACCACAACAGAATAAAAATCTCAGTGTTTTAGAAATTACTGGTCATTTTTCTAATGCTGCAGGAAGATAATGAAGAACCTAAACCCAAATGGCTTTATTTTCAGAGATTCTGAGCATTCTTTCATGCAGCTAGAATGGTTTCTGCTCAGTTTAAATGCTATTTCTTTCTAAAAGAAGTAATTTCTCACACTACTGTCTGTCACCTCTCACAGTGTTATGACTACAAGTAGTCAAAACCTTATGATAACACAGACTTCTGTTGAAAAAGGACAATTAGTTAAAAAAAAATTATGTTTCATGGGGAAGGCTCAGATTTACAAATTTTATAAAGCTTTTCTACTGGGAACCTGGGTCAGACTTTTCAACTTTGGAGTAGATTCAACTTGAAAACATTTAAAATATTGCTCGCAAGGAACCAGAAGCATTATGAATCCCACTGTGAATCAAAGAATTCAGGGTCAAGGCAGTGCCTGGCATTTCACAGATCTAGTTTCTCTGTC
Organism: Dryoscopus gambensis; assembly: GCA_013389985.1. NCBI lineage: Eukaryota > Metazoa > Chordata > Aves > Passeriformes > Malaconotidae > Dryoscopus > Dryoscopus gambensis. Next base: position 2,805 of record WEIT01009026.1, read on the forward strand.
ACAAAACTGTGATCTTAAAAATTACAAGCTTTCTGTTCCAAGATGGTGATATTAAATAAAATTCCAAAATCTCAGGCCTACCAATTTTGCAAGGGTGTAGTCACGAGATCCAATTATTCAGCAGCCCAGGTGCTTTTTTGGAGAGAGAGGTTTCACCCAAAATGAGAAGAATTACATGGCTTTTGGTTCTAAACCTCTTGGAGATCACAGGGAACACATTTCATTTCACAAAATGAAATTTGTCATGTATCAGTTATAAGCCTTTTTTCTCATTTTTCAGGATTGCAACTCTGGACCAGACATCTAAAAAAATATTTTAAAAAGTGTGGAAAGGAAGACTCACAACCAGCCTTAGACACCCAGATCCCCAAGGACTACTGTTTCTTTATATTTCTGTAGTGCTCCTTGGTACCTCTTACTAGAATGCATAAAAGTAATCATTAATGTGGCAGAGCAGAGTTACAGGGCTCCCAAGACACGTGTGTAAGCTGATTTGTAAAGAGTGGGAGGGAAGGATTTGTGCCTTTTTTGTTTTTTAACTATAAAGAGAAATCATCTTTTTATCAATCCGCACTCCAAGTAGTAGATTATGTGCTATGGAAATTATTGATAAATATACATTCATATTCCTCAACTAAGCCCTTCCACTCAATGCCACTCCAAGAAAGGGAAAAAAAAACTTCTCTTGATACAAGGCACAGAGGATGGAGGGACTTTAGAACCATCCATGAGGAAAAAAACCGGAAAAACTGATTCTTCTTCCCCAAATCTACCTTGCCCAAAAGAACGAAAGGCTATATCCTAACTTCCCTTCCAGACATTTTCTAAAGCTTGCTCCATTTTACCTCCTCAGCTGTTTGATGAGAACTATTTGCTCAAAGAAAAACAAACAAGAAAAAAAGAAGAAGGTTATTGACTTCTGAAACCTTCTCTCTACATATGGATCAATAAAGCCTCCAATGGCAAAAGTAGCTCATATCTCATTGCCACTGCTGCATTTGCATTTAACACGCACTGAGAGTGATCAGAGACACAGGGACCCTGCTGATCTCATGAACTTCCCAGGATGTGTGCCAGAGGGAATAGTGTGTGTGTGGATGGATGCCTGTGCAAGAGATCACCAAAAACATCATAAAAATTTAGCTAATATATAGCCTAAGTAGGAGAAAATAACGCCTTTTACTCAAATTTTGTTAAAAAGTCCTGAGGATTCTTTTCTGAAAGGGGTTTCAAATGTTGTTGGTGGATTTTTCTTTTCCTGCTTCTCAGTAATCAACATTGATTGGCTGGGCTTTGTACAGTGTTGTGCATGAAAACCAGGCACAAAATTGTTGTTAGCACTGGAAAATCACCTGCCTTTAAGCGGCACTCTGTGGATGCAAATTTAGCCTGCTCATAAATGGAAAGCTTGAGAGGGGTGCAGAATGCCCCTACAGCTACAGCTCAGAATATTAATCAGTTTGAAATATATTTAGACTGGATGAGCTGGGATTAATAGCATCTCGGAGATAATAGATCTTTCTTCTTTAGATAATCGATCCAGGTTTTACTTTATTACTCTTTTATAGCAGCATGATGGCCCCTGTGAAACAAATGGGAGCTTCTGAAGTTTCCTAGTGAACAGCTTTGCCCACATTTCAAGGTCTTTCATCTCAAGCAGTATTTGTGGTCCCAGATGAAAAGTGAAAGCCTGAGTGCACAAAAGTAGTCCAAGGTGGGATTTTCAAAGGATGGATGAGGGCATTGTCTCAGATTCAGAGAGCCCTTTTCTTCCCCCTACCCACCTCAGGGATAGAGAGCTCACCGCTGATGGAGAGGGTTGCTCCTCGTCACCGCCCCAGCACTGCCAAATTCTCCACTGAACACCAACATGGCTGCAGCAGGGAAGGCTAAGAAGGAGGGCACCTCTGAAATCCAGTGCTTACAGTGCTCTCCTGGGAAGAGCATGCAAAGGGAGATGTGCTAAGCCACATTTCCTGATGTGTACAGCTTGTGCATGAGGTCATCAGGCTCCTGCCCTCTCCTCCTCTTTGACTGCAAATGAGGTCACATACCAAGAGAAGGTCTCGGGCACTGGGTGGTACAAAACACTCTGCAGCACTGCAGTAGCTGTGCTGGCTCCCATGAATAAATCTGGACTGCAGCATTCCTGTCTCAAAGTGTTGAAATCCAGCTCCACCATCCCCTCCTGTATTTTAGCTACGTGCTTCTCACACACCCGGCTCTAACACTGGCCTTATCCCACAGAACAACAGTGCAACTCCTTAAGCACAAATGCTGTTCAGAAGACACATTTTGAACTAAGACATTGGCTTAGCTGTCTTATGAAACCCTTCCCAAAATCCTTTTTTAGGTCTGAGTCCAAGACTAAAAGACACCCAGATTCTTAGCGTCTGTCTACGTGAGGCAGCTCTCGAAGCAGCTTGCCTTATGGTTCCCCCTTCCTATGTTTCACTCAGCATTCCCAAACCTCCTGCAGGCACTAGGATATGCACTGGGATATCCATATTAGCAGGAGCTTTGCCATACCTGTGACTCAGAACTCTACAGGCATTTACACGGGTGCCTCACACTCAGCTGAGTCAGGAGCTTAAATAGCTCTGAAAATGTGATCCTGCAAGTCCTCCTTTTCCAGCCTCAGCCCTTCAGGGTTTAGTTCCCTATGCTAGGAACTATCATTTTTGGTTACAAAAGGCTTACACTCAGACCTTACTGATGACATAAATACAGGACTTTCATTTCTGAGAAGTGATTTTGAAATATGACATAAATGTGCCACAGCTCCTATGCAGCATGGTTTCCAACTTATTTTACTGCTGACTATCAGCCTAAAATGAGATTTTATACAACGCAACCTAAAAATGGAAGTTTATCACAGAACTGCTGATGGACTCTCTGTAGTATGATATATGCTAATGTTTTTAAAATTCCTTACCTGCAATTTAATTTAAAAAAAAAGGAGCAGAGAAGAATGAAATCTCACCACTAATACAGTCTTTTCACTGTGAAGAGACCTTATTTTCATGAAAAAGGGTTTTTCCATGCTTTACCTGAGGGTAATTCACCCTCCAGTTACTAGCAAAAAAATTGCTATCTCCATAAAAAAATTGCCTCAAGGAATTTGCCAAAACTTGAACTATTCCATTAATAAGATTTTAATGAGCTACCCAGTAAAGATAAGGGAATTTCATAAGGATTTTTTTTTTCTTCTCCACAGCTACAGTTGTATGACAATAGACTAAACACATCTCCATGAAAACATCTGTTATTTTTCCTGGTTTTACAGTAGGGCTAAATTAGACCGAATAATTCTTGTTGCAATTCTATTATGCTAGTTACAAAAACATGGTCATGCTTTCCTGTCAGCAGCAGAAACCCTGTTATTCCAAACACTGAAAGTTGACCAATTAGATGCATCTTCCATGCCATGTTTTGCTAGTCTTGGCAAAATAACCTCAATGCAGAATTTCTTTCTTCTAACATTGCATTTAGTTGCAACACTTCAGCATTTGCCCCAGAAACAAAAAGGGATCAACAATCTTATCTCAGAAATTTCAGGTAATACTCATGATCTAGATTTTTCTGATGTTACCTTCAGGTCATTATCAATATGTTGGGTATTTCCTTATGTATGACCTGCTCCGGATGCTTATGCTGCACCATGCAGATCCCCTTTCCATAGGATCCTACTTTCCAGTCGGATGTCAGTTGCTGTCACCAGCATCCTCTCCTCCAGATAATTAAATGGAAAAGGAGAAAGAAACTTTTCTTGAATCTAAGATATTTTTGACAGTTACAGCTTTTACTTACTTTTAATTCCGGATCCTCTCCTCTTCAGCCATAACAAATTTTTTAAACAAATAAATAAATGTTACCACAGAAGTAGAAGAGTGCCACATACTAATTACACTCATGATTTGTGAGGAAATTAAATTGTTGTGATCACTGACAGGGAAAACAATACACAATATGGTATTTGTTCAGAACAAATATAAAAGCAAAAGCCAAAACCAAGCAAGAGTAACATTTCTCTTTGAACTCCTAAATTGTTTGTTTCAATTAGAAAGTAACAGGCAGACGCAGCAGAAGCTGACCACCTCAGAGACATCAGAAAGGACTTCTTCAGAGCTCCTCAGAGAACATCTACAATTGCAAATCAGATCATGGAACAAGCACAGAGCAGTAATAGCAACCTCCTCCAGTCTGAATCTAATCCAGCTCTGTGACACTGGTGAAGCTAATTTAGGTATCCTGATTTAATAACCTCTTTTACAATAAAAACAACAATGAAGAAGGTTTAGCTACTACTTTTTATGAAGTATCTTAATATTTAGTTTCCAGGTAAGTTTAGAAATCGGGCAAGTGTTATTTCCTTCATTTTACCAAAGGCTACAGCACAAGAGCAGCAGTGTAACCCCAGGTCGGGATGGTCGGCAGCAGAGCTGGAACAGCAGTGCCCAGCTCAGAGTGATATTCCATAGTCCTCTGGTCCAGAAGGCAATCAGAAAACAGAGGCACCACTGTCCCCTGAGAACCTGCTTGCCCAGAGGTGCTATTTGTATGTCTGAAAGCACTCCTGACCAGCTAATCTGGAGGCCACACGGTGAGGAGTCAGAACCAAGTAGCCTGTTTAAAGTTCTTATCCTGAGCACCTAAGAAAACCATAAACCTCTTTCACTGCATCTCCATTTTCCCTTTACATTAATCTACAGATGCACCCTCTTCACCATTCTCCACCTCAATCAGTGTATATGCATTACTCAAAAAATCCCAATAAAACCCAAGAGTGGTTATAATTTCTCATAAACTGCATAAAATCAGCTCCTTTTTGAGATGACACTTTGTTTCAGTGTTTGGTTTCTCCACTCCCACACACATTTCAGACAGCCTAAAATGGCACAGGGACTGCTGAGCTTGATTTATTGCCTTGATTTATTGAACTGAGCAATGACAGAGCTCCCGCTTGACAAGTTTTCGTTTCTTCATGGCAAGTAATTAGCCTTCATATTGCCAAAGGGCCCTTCAGCTGCCCTGTCAATGCTGCTCCAACCTAATGAAAATACATCATCTTATCATAGTGAGACATTTACATTATTCACATGCTGCTTTCCAGTAGCCTCTCATTAGCTCCAGCCTGCTTAACTTTGCTGGTTTATTTGTTGCAGCAAAACAAAAAATATGACGCTCAAGGAGGAAGGGAATCACCCAGCTGCAACTTTGCCTCGCTGCTGGGTTAAGATGAGGTCTTCTGACACCCCCATGCCAATGATTTTGACGCGGGAATGTGAGGATACACACCCCAGCACACATTCGTGGCTATATATTTTCTTTTTAGCCTTCACAGAGCTGCATCCTGTCATTAGGCACAGTCACAAATAACAGGTAGTGTTATAATCCGCACTTCATCACAGTCATAATCCCTCTCCTACCCCTTCCTCCTGACAGGTGGTTTACAGCTCTCTGATCCTGATAGCGACCTCATCTCCTGCCAAGCTGCCAGTGCTCTAGCAGCAAACAAAATCTATAACCACCTTCCTGCCTCTGCCCCACCTGCCTGGGGGGAGGATAAATGTCAGGAGTTCAACAACCCTGCTAACTCTTTCAGGCTGGGACCGAGCCCTGCAGGCAGGCCGTCCAGCTGGGGAGGAAGAGGAGCTGTGAGGGCACAGCCCTGCCAGGTTTATACAGAGGAAGATGGTCTGCTGAGCAATCCCATAAAATCACACAAACGGTGCTCCCCCTCGAGATTTGCAAAGTACCTCAGCACCTTAGCACGTATCATGCACACACCTACCCCAATAACTTTATTACAGCCAGTGCAGCTGCCAAGAGAAATTCTGTCCAGCAGCAAGATTTTCAAGGCTGTACCAGACCATCTTGGACCCCTGGTTAGGAAGACAGATTCATGTGCAAGAAAAATCAACTAGTGAGAGTGAACAGACAAGCTGCCACAAAATATAAATTCAGCTAGGCTCTCTTATAAACAAATAATGATCTTTTCAGAACGCTTTTAGCATTCCAATCCACAGATTAAGATTTTAAGGTGTTTTCTCCACCTTGCAATGATTTTGTTCCTGTTTCTAGGACAGGGAATGGGTCTGTCTATTGATTAGGAGTCTGGACTGCCAGAGAGAGCAATTAGGAAGCAAGGCATCATTATGAAGAGAACCTAATTTCTTCATCTGAAATGGATGATGAAGAAATATGAATTTTACGTCGTAGACTTCAATGCTGTCAGTGAATTGCTTAATCTACAGCAAGCATTTTCAGTCTGCCACCAGCAAGTATGAAAAAGGGGAGTGAATCCTACTTGGAGAGCAGCACCTGGCAAAGGTACTTCTACAGAAAGCTGCTTTCCTTGCAGAAGCTATCTAATGGCCAGTGGAGTATTTAGAGAGTGTACATTCAAGAAGAAGCCAACTTACACCTGGACTGCCAGAACCTGGCTTTGGTGATGCCAGATAACAGTCTAACCCTGGGGGATGCAAAAGAGCAAAATAGGGAACAAGGCCCCCACAGCTCTGCTGTTCTGTGGCTTTCCTCACACCTTGCTTTCTCCAAGAAACATAAAAGAGGGGAAAGAAAATCTCACCATCCTCTACTTAATCCTAACAGAGGAAGAGAGTGAGGAAAAGGTGAAGCACACTCTCAGTCTCTGCACTCCCACTGGATTGCACACCTGAGAAATACCATTGGTATTATTCATGAACTGGGCATATTGCTCCCAGCAAGTGAGAGATAACAGATAAAAACAGTGTTCTCTAAATCCCACATTCTTCCCCACAGATCCTTTGGGGATGATAAAGACACATCTAACTCCAGGTTCTGGTTTTCTGCCTTTGCCTTTTACTGTCCATAGAAGGAATGCCTCATCATCCGTCTGCTACTTACTCTTTTGTTTTATTTCAGCTTTCGGGACAAAAAATTCCCTGATGTAAAACTACTGTCCTGTAAAGCAAAGCCCAAAATGGATATGATCCTTTGTTTGCCTGTGTTTATTTTTGCTCATATTGCCTTCAATACTAAAACTGTATCCTTCAATCTTCAAAGCACTTACAACACTTTCTACAGCCCACTTAAGAAATATGAAATACTCATAAAACATTACTTGGGAGTAACAAAAAATGAGCTGTCCTACAGCCATGTACTCTGACAAGAAAAAAAAAAAAGTTGATTAAATTCATGCTATACAGTTTAAGTGTTGCTATTCCAACTGTGAGCAACTAGATACTTCATCCTGAGCTTGCTTTTCAAGGCAGTGCCTTAGGAGGGTCTTTAGTCATAGTTCCTTGCTCATTTCAGAAGCTTCCCCGTGCCAGTGCTATTATGCATAAGCATCCTTGGAAGCTGTGGCTGAAAGCAGATATTGGGCTTCTGGTATTAAGGCCAAAGGCTGTAGATAAATAAGGTTGTGGGGACCCAAGGGAACACGCTGTATTTCTTCTAATTGCTTTTTTCATTTTCAATCTGAATGTACAGTGACAAAAGCCCACTGAAATTTCAGGAAGCAGGGTGAGAACAGAAAAGTAATCACTTTTTCAAGTTTCCTTAAGCCCTAAGGGAGATTCAGTGTGAAGTCTTGAAAGTTGAAAAGTAGGTCCTGCTCTTCCATCCGAGTGATCAGAAAAAAAAGAAATATGCTAAATTTGCCTGATAATTAAATCCTAAATGTAAAAATGAAAAAAGCAAAAGCTGAGAGTTGGGAGAAAACTAAAGTACATTTGTAAGGATTTTAATGACAAAAGAAAATCCACCTTCTTTTCTTTCCTTTGACCCACTTATTATCAATTTCATTTAAATCTTGCTGTGGGTCATGTAAGCTCCAATGCCTCTCCTTTAAGCAGTAGGGAGCTTTCATGTAGGCTGAAGGCTATATGGCAGATAAAAAGGCTCCCCAAGATGTGGGGGCTTTTCAGTCTGATTGATCTGTTTTTGTCTCCCTATTCTGCATTTCCTTATGAGGCTTTGCTATATTTCTGCCAAGTCTGGAATTCTCATCCCCTTTTTTTTTTTTTTTTAACTGGCATTTTTCTTTCCTCTCTCTTTTCTTTTATGAGAAATCTCCCTAATATTTCATTACTTCCCTTTTGGTCACATCTTCCTTCCTCAGTTCCCTGTGGTGAGGGGATGCTGGCATTCCCTGTTGTGTGTAACCCATCCCCAGACAATGCTGGCATTTCTCTTCTGAAAGTACATGCCACTGCACAACTCAAAGCCAGACCTGTTTGCAACAGCCCTGGATCTGGGTTTCTGACAGAACTCCCAAGCACTGCTTACTGCAAAGAGGTGCCCTCAGAGATGACGACTCACATGCAGACAGCTCATCTCTGAGAAGCTCTTTGTACTCACCTTGAACAAGAACTGGTGAAAGGAGGGGGGAAAGCTGTGTCTCAGGGACTTCTTTCCTGGTTTGAATATTGTTCAATAACTCTGAAACTGCAGGCCAGTTTGCAAAGGTGGGGTCCAGCCAGGACGCGGATGCGCAGATACAGATGCCAGCTGGAAGGCAGTGGCAGGGCAGAAGAGGATCTATTGTTAGATCTCGAGAAGCTGGCACCAAGTCCTACAAGCTGCTGAGTTAATAAGTCATGAGAACAGGACGGGAACGAAGACGTCCCTCAGGACAAAGCTGATGTCCTTCAGGGTCTGAACCAGAGGCCTTGGAGAGAGGCTGGGTCAAGAGGAATTGCGGTTAATCAGCATCACCTCTTTTTGCTGCAAAGCACCCACAAATCCCTTTCATTGTGAGTTACCACTGTGTACCTCAGAGACCTTTACAATACACCTTTCTCAAACATCCTCAAGAAAAACAGATTCCTCCATGGAGTCCTTAACTACAACTCTATTTTCAGCTCACCAGTGTGTCACAACCCTTTGTGTAACTCATGTGAGTCAAAGTAATACAGAGATTCTGTTTGCAGCAACAAAGTAAATACTAAATCTCCTTCTTAATTCATGCAAGGCTTATGCTGAGCCAATGGTTTTTACAGCATTGCCAAGTAACCAAATATTCTGCTTTTCCCTGCTCCTCTTGGTCTTGCAGATTTCCTCCTCTTGTTGTGAATTGTGAAGACTAAACTAAACACAACTAAGCATAAAAAAAATCACCAATGTTTTAAACCTTTTTAGCAGTGTTTCTCAACATTTTACTTTTTTTTTCTGTTTAAAACTTCCAAAAGAAAAGAGTTTAAAAAAAAAGAGGGGGTAAGGAGTGGTGATGTCACAAGCATGATGCAAAACCTAGTGGCTTAGATATTCTTGAGATCCACACTTCTCTAGTTCATGCACCCCAGTGAAGGAGCCTCCCAAAATGCAATAGAAAGGATTTCTGCCTTCTATTCCTGCATTCTCACACACAGGCACAACCCAAGAACTCTGACAGACAGAACAAAACCAGAATGGAACATCATAAGGGCTTGAAGATATTACTTCTGATAGCCTTTTCTCATCACTTTGTCACATCTAGATTGGATGTTCAGCATGTAAGAGATTTCAGAAGCTACATACAACAAGCATTTTTTTTATCATATGAAGAGAGATAGCAGTAAAACTGCCAACTATCATATATCCAAAACACCAACCAGAAGAGTTAATAGAAAACTCACTTCAGTAGACATAACTCCCTTATCTCCTTCATGGACCTGTCACAGAAAATGTATTAGAAAAGTAAAAATGTGACTCTTGCTGGATGACATTACTTGTAGCTAATGTGATTATGAGATTAAGAAATTGGGGGTATAACCTACTTTCTTTTTCTATCAATATATTTGTTCAATCACAGAAATTCCCTCAGGAAAAGAAGAGAACTGGGTTGAGGATGCTTCTCAACAGTGCTTAGGTCACAACGTAGGAAAATGATTATAACATGACAGGTCTTTTTTAAAAAATGAGATATTAGAGATGGCAGCACAGAGTTTATACAAAGTGTACAGGACATAGTGCAGCCAATTAATGCATCTAATCTACATGGATAATGCCCATTTAATGTATATGCCAAGAGTCCCTATTTGAAATGGCTGATATTAAATCCTTACAGGAGTTAACCCGGAAGTTTCTGTGCCTGGATTGCCAAGCAGAGTGGAAGCCAATCAGAGTAAAAACAAAGATGGGTGAAAGTGGAAATTACTGGCCCACACACCAGACAGGACCACAGAAAGGGGATTTAAGCATCACTCTGAATACTACGGAAGGAAAAGACATAATCCCAGTGTGCCTCTAAACCCTGAGGTCAGTATTCCTCCCAGAAGCACAAAAGGCAGATAAGTGTTCCCTGCTGCACTCTGACCACTGTGATCTGTTTTATGTAAACCCTGGCTCAGCTGTTTTTACAGCTATTAAAGATCCTCATAGCCAACTAAGAATTCAGGCATTACAGATCCCAGCCCAACACTTGAGAAAAAAGATACACTAATAATACAGCACTAGGTAAGAGTATTTTAAAGTTTTTTTATCATTTCAAAAAGATCAGCCAAACTTGTTTGTACCTTCTAATAAGAGTCCCCTATGTATTCAAATACAAATTGAACTAGAGGAGATATTATATACTTTTAATATAATTTATCAAAATAAATCATAATTAGTATAATATCATCTGTTGATTCTTGCTATCTGTTACAATGAGATGAAAGAACAAATAAAAAAGGTCATTTTAATTAGATGTTTTTTCATGATAGCATTCTTATCAGTACTTGTTTCTTAACAAATGCAAGGCAACCATGTAGGTTTAGGAAGCAAGCCTGGGAAATAATTACATCCTTAAATAAAATTCAACAACTTCTTATCTTTTTCTTGTTGCTGGAAGGTGAGAAAACACACATAAAAAATGCACAAAGGTACAGCTGCTCCAGTGCAGCTCCAAAGACTCCTACTTTTTGCAGGTCATTTTAACAACACGTTTATGTGTCAAATCTAAAATGTCAATGCTTTGAAGTGCCAAGAGGGAAAGGAGAAGTAATACTGGGAATAAAAACCAGGGGTCATAGGGACATGTCAATTTATTATTTACAAAGCAAATTTTGGATTTTATTCTCTGGTAAGGACTTCAGCTATGAGCTTTGGTGAGTCATTTTAAGCCGTATCTGAAGATACTTTGGTTCCACAGTCCTGCTTAATTTCCATTTGAGCAATGCAAATCCAAATTACAGTCCTGAGTACCACCATGCAGGTGACACTCCACAGACTCTTTACCTTTCTGTACCTGTCCTGTGTGCTCTCTTCTCCGCCTGTTGAGCTCCACAAGGAAGTGTCTGGCTTCCCCCATGCTTTTGATGGAGACACCTGGTTTCGATTAGGTCACAATATACTGGATGAAGTGATTGTCATGAATGGATGCGGGGATTTAAATAAGTCCCTGCCTTTTGCCCAGGCCTCTGGCAGTAGCTTTGTTGAGGCAGCGAGTACTCCAAGACCCACTCCCATTCGCAAGTTCTTTAATAATGGCTGATTCAGTCTATTTTAGAATGAATTATTTATTTAACAGACACAAAATTAACAGACATAAGACTTAAAACAGACTACTGCTACACAGGAATAAGATGATAAGAGGTAACTAGTATTACATGCAGGGTTAAAGGTACTGTTAATTTTACAGCTAGCAAAGAAATAATATAACTTAGGATTCAATATTTCTTAACATCCAGTTCCCAGTGGAGCATACATGGAAATCCTTTCCCTCAATTCCCAGGAAAGTAACCACAAAGTCTGCATCCAAACTCTGGGGAGAAGTCTCACATGCTTTCAGCGTGTGTGGGTAGAAGGCCTCTGCCTCTGTGATAATTGTGTGGGCTTTTATAGATATAAGAACTGTATCTTTTGGTCAAGAATATTTATTTTATCTCTTCCCACATTTGTTCTCCAGACTAAGATGTTGACTCTTAGCTGGGTGCCTGAGCCTTTTTGGTACCAGAGATGACCCCATGCTGGGCCGGTGACCGCCTGGCTTGTCTCTTCCACATGCACCAGCCATCTGTGGTAGAGGAGGNCATGCTTTCAGCGTGTGTGGGTAGAAGGCCTCTGCCTCTGTGATAATTGTGTGGGCTTTTATAGACATAAGAACTGTATCTTTTGGTCAAGAATATTTATTTTATCTCTTCCCACATTTGTTCTCCAGACTAAGATGTTGACTCTTAGCTGGGTGCCTGAGCCTTTTTGGTACCAGAGATGACCCCATGCTGGGCCGGTGACCGCCTGGCTTGTCTCTTCCACATGCACCAGCCATCTGTGGTAGAGGAGATAGACACGTCTTGCCACAGTGATGAGCAGTAATTTTAAAGCCAGTACAACTCAGTGGCAAAGCTAAGCTGAACTGCTGGGCCAGCACTGTTGGGATCCAGGCTTTGGGAACAAAATTCCAGGTTGATGCAAACACAGCCCCATCATTAGAGAAGGAAGAGCTGGAAACGGAACTGCTACAGGAACATGACCCCTAGAAATCGATGGGGCATGACAACATCCACCTGAGGGTGTTAAGAGAGTGGCTGCTGTTGTTGTGAGGCCATTCTCCATAATCTTTGAGAAGTAATTAATGGCTAAAGAAAGAAACTGTTGTTGCTTTATTGCCATACTCCATGCAGACATTTAGGCAGAGACAACCACTGCCTTACTGACTTCAGTAGCCATAGGACAGCTTAAGACAGTGAAGAAAACAGTTTTAGAAGGCAGAAGCAATGGGTCCAGAGGGAAAAAGATTGAATTATGATCCTCTGGTTTTGCTCAGCTACAGCTGCCCTTCCTTTTTGCTGGGCCCCAAGGTGTATGTGAACAATTGACAGACAGAAGGAGAGTGAGTGTGTATAGGTAGCTAATGTGGAAGACCTTGGCCTATAAGATTGTGTTGATAGATAATCTTCAAGGGGTGGAACACAAAAATTCCCACTAACATAATAGTAGCAGTTAATTAAGAACACAAAAACCTGAAATAGTGTAGGGAAAGCAGAGAAAATTCAGAAGAAAGAATACAGGCATATTAATCCATGCCTGGCCTGTAACAAACAGAAGGAACTCCATCAAAAAAGTTTAACTTCAGTGGGAAAAACAACCCCAAACCCACCAACTTTAAATAAAAGTTTAAAAAGGAAGAAGCAGAAAAAAAATGGCAATTTAACTTTCAGATAAAAGCTACTAAGAGAAAAAGAACATAAAGAATGTAAAAGGGTATTTTCTTTAAAAAAATATTTTACATATTTCAATTCTCATATTCCCCTTGGGGTTTGCATATTTCAGTCACATAGTTAACCAATTAAAATGAAAACTCTGCATTATCCTTTAGGCGAGGACAGCTGCCAGCTGCTAAGTTTTATAAAGTCTTTAATCTTGTCCATAAATATTTAACAAGAATTGGTTGGTACACAAGCCAAAGTAAAGTAAGAAATCAAAGGCATGAGCTCTGCAATAACCTCTGTATTGTCTGAATGGAGATGAACTACTTGAACGAAATTATGACTTTTCCCTTTTTATGTTAAAATTTTCATTAAAATGTATTCAGGAAACTTTTCTGATCATTTTCCCATTTTCTTCTCCTCGTGTAATGTAGAAAAGAGAAGCAGAGAACTAAGCATTTCAAAACTGAGATAAATCTCTCTTTTCCAAAGTGAGTTTACAGCGCAGCAAAGTACCAATCTCTGCCATTTCATCCTATGCGCTTTAGGTGTTAATTAGTTGTTTCTCAAGCACAGCTTTCAATAAAGGGTAACATCTTCTCATGTGGCAGGTGCAATGAGCCTGCAGGTGCGGCCCACACCAGGTCTTTGCATCATCAGCGCCAGCACACCCTGGCACGTGGGATGTTGTGTAAAGCCCATGGCAGCAGCAGCAGTGCTCACAGCCTTCTCATTCCCACCGATATTCACCAGTCTGACAGCCAAGCTGGCAGCCCAAGTCACACCCAGGAGCACGGAGGAGCCCGTGATCGCTGTGTTTCCATGGAGTATGTGCACAGGAACGTACCTGGGAGGAGGGCGCCTCCAAATGCACATGTTTGAGGAAAACAGTGATGCAGCAGCTGCATGCCAAGCCAGGGACAATTTGCAGCTCTTTCTCAGATATTGAATATTCCAACAGCTGCTGAGCTGAGGGACTTGTACAGTCTCATTTTCCCAAGAAGCAGAGGAACATTCCTGTTGGCTGCAAGGAAATGGCATCCAAGCCTCCCTGCCAGGCCCAGGTGTCCCCGCAGTGTTCTGTCTGCCCTGCCCTGCAGCAGTACGTTCATGACAAGCCCTCAGCAGAGCTACAGCATGTGGGGCAGCGGCATTACAGCACTAGCAGCTCTTGGGCTCAAGGGAATGAGATCAACGACCAGCTCCACACGTGGTCCTTGCAGGGTTGATCTCGGGTTTTCTGATACCTCTGCTGACCACCAAACATCGCTGCCATGGCCTGGACTATCAGCTCCCCAGGATTTTACACCTATGGGTCTAGGGAGTACAGGCAACATAAGGAACAAGCATGAAACAGCACCTTCCAAGTCCTCTCTGCCACTGATGGACAATGCATGCCCAAGACAGAGAATAACAGCTGCTGACTCACACTCGCAGATCTCTTTTTTCCAAATATTTGCAAACAGAATAACATATTTTTATGTCTAAGCAGATTTAGCCTGATTTCACCTTCACCTCAAGGACTTATTGTAGTTGAATTCTTTGCTTGGATTAAATATATACTGCTAAGTATAACCAAACTGAGAAAAGTCCTTTGTCACAGCCTTCAAACAATAATTATTAGAAGGACAAATTTCTTGCCCATTCAATTGCTGGGCCTGTAGAAATTCAGAACTGAGAAACAGCACAGTGAGAAGTCTCAGTCTAATAGAAAATATACAACAGTAAGCACTGCTCCTAATCCTATTGGTTTGAGAGTAGCTCTTCAAATATCACACTACTTCAACAGCAGAATATTGAAAACTAAGCACAAGCTCTCCAAGCACAGGCTACTGAAGAAGAGGATCACCCAGATGACCTTATGGCTCGATCCCTGTGCCAAATGCAGGTGTCTGTCAGCTGTACCCAGCTCAGGTGAGTCAGAGAGATGCTCTTAAAACTGACCGGTTTTTACTAAGACAGCTGCAGCAGATATAAAAAAAAAAAAAAATTATTTTTAATTTCCAGAAAGACTTTATCATTCATAACAAAATAAAATAACCCTCTGTGTCAGAAAGTCACCCTTGATGTAAACAGTTAGATATTGGAACTGCACTCGGAAAACCACAGCTGCATATGCTATAAATTGGCTATAAGGCACTCCCTGGCACAATGGAGCAAAGCATGCACTAGAGCTTAATCCTCCTGCTTTCTAAATCAATAGAAATATTCTTCTCAATTTAGCAGGATGAGATGAAAACACTAGAATCAGCTTCACAGAACTGGCAGAGTGAATTGTGCGGGATGCTGGAGATGAAATTAAATGAAAGGGGTCATTGCCAGGACCTTTGTGAGTGACAGGTGCTTTTCAGAACTTTGCATCTCCAGTTTTAATCTGCAGCCTGGAAATAAAGAAGCCTGACATTTCAAAACAAGATCTTTGACCAAGTTGTTTAGGTGGGAGACTGGGAGGAAGACAGGGAAAAGAAAATGGTTATTGTGAGATTTCTAGAAATTAAAGCCTTGATATATTCCAAATCACCAGTCATTAATGCAAAATATGACTCATTCTCACATCCCTGTCATTGATGAGTAAAGAAAGCTTGAAAAATTATGGTAGGAAGTACAGGTGACTGCAAGTCTCTCTGAAGTTAATGAAAGCTGCAGAGACTAAGCACAGTGGGAAAAGTCAGGTTATTAATATACTTGCACCAACATTTCAGATATATAAAAGTAATTCTGAGGCAGTATTGACTTACCTTCTTCAAGTAATTAAAATAAGGCCTTCAAAATACATCCATGAAAAAAATGCTTTAATTCTTCTGAAGACAGACTCAAAGTACAAAGCCTATGGCATATACCACCCAATCTGTGATTAAAATGCTATTTCAACTTTGAGTCCTTCCCAGGACTGTGAATAATTGAACAAAGGAATTCACTGCTATGGTCAAGGTGAGCAGAACTTGATAAATATTTTCATGGAAGAACTTATCGTCATAAGAAAATTTCATAGCAGAGATTCATCTCTGACATGTATTAATTATAGATGAGGGAGCTCAATGTAAAGATAAGCCAGGGTGGGTAGGTGCCAGGAAAGACTCAGAGAATTTGCACTTTGCCTATCGAGCAAACCCACTCTGGTCAAAGCAGAGCTCCTCAGGCTCGCAAGCCCTTAGGGCAGAGCTAATTATAAAGTTCAGACAAAGCAGCAAGAAGTGATGAGCTTGACAATTCCTCTGATGGAGAAAACAATCCAGGGGATACCACTGGAGGGCTGAGCATAGTCAACCTGATGTGAAACATATCAAAACTGAGGAAGGCCATACGAAAATCAGTGATATCTGGGTGAAAAGAGTTGGGGTAAGCAGGGAGCAGTCCCATACTTTGCAGTGAGGGGCAGAGGAAAGCAGGAAGTTACTTCTTTTTTTTCTATTCAATAAAATTTTTTTCAGCAAAAGCACGGCTTTTGTGCTGAAGGGCAGCGTGACTAACTGAGCCTTGATTAGCTGTACAGAGCAGTATAATTCTGTTGGGTGAAGCCATGGCTACTGACAGCAGTGCTGTGAGTGGATGAAAACGTCCAGCTCAGCTGTAGAGGCTGCCGGGTACACAGGGTGGCTGCGAGCTGAAACGTGTCCCACAGCTGCTATGGGACAGGGAGGAGAGGGAGAGCACTTCCCCTCCAAGGTGCTGAACTGCCCAGCAGAGCACTATTGCCTGCCAGAAGAGAAGCACAGACACCACTCTCCCATTTTGGATCTCCCCTACAGACAGTACAGATAAGACATTGTACAAGACATAAACAACTTGAAGTGCAGGACATATTGGAATTCTATTTTTATCTGATGCTACATTGGAAAAGATTTCAGTTAAGCAAATAGGAACTTCTAAAGCAGCACCAACTCCCTTTAACTGATACTATTACTTTAACTGATTCCTTCAGCAAATAGCCAGCAATCGCCTTTATTTTCTAGGTTCCTTCCCCACAACAGTAATCGAATCCTTGTTAACAATTTTCAGGAGGAAATCTGAACAAACTAATCTCCGATAAAGCGCCTCTGCTCACAGCTGTGCAAGCTGAAGTGTTTCTGAGAGAGAGATATATTAAGCCTTGAAATTCTTCCATTTACTATCCTCATGCCAATGAAAAAACAGAACATTTTAATTGACTTTTGAAAGAGCGTTTGCAAACTGCTGACGTAGAAGGAAAGCCCTGCAAATCATTTGCCATAGATTTCTTACATGACTAGTGAGAAATCTGTCAGGAAGCAAAACAGCCACAGCCACCACGAGTGAGTAGTGCATAAAGATCAAGGTAAACACTGTTTTTCATAAGCCTCAACCAGAGCTAAACGTAGCTTTGATTCAGCAGCAGCTGAAGCATTTTGCACCACAGTGTCATGCATGCCTTTTCAGGTTTCCTCAAAAAGGGAAAACCCAGGGAAATAGGAAAATATAAACAGATACAGATGATCTGGTTTATAGTGTTTGCCCCTCAGATAGAAATTCAGATTGCTTAAGCAACTATCTGCCTGTTCTCTAATTTGGAGGAACTCAAAATACACGAGTTATCATAAAACTTAGGAATAGAGTGGATAGTCTCATCTCATTCTGATAAGAACTGATTCAGCATAATTCAACTGCCTTGAACAGACCAGTGCAGCACACCACCATTAGGCAGCAGACATAGATCTGCTCTAATGTGAACTTTCTGGAATAAAGGATTTGGATTTCATTCTATAACGACATTTCTGATAATGAAATGTGCTACTAAGCTCAGAGATGCTTACAGCTGCAGAGGAGCATACACCAGAGTTACCAGTAAGGAAAAGCATGGAGTGATACAAGCCACACTCTTGCACTTCCAGACCAGAGGATTACATTTTGGGTTATCTTGACAGGCTGGATTGCAATACTTGATATTTTGGGCAGAGCATACTCGTGACTAATACCGATGTTTCCCTTCTACTCAGCCCTGATGAGACACATCTGGAGTCCTCTGTGCAGCTCTGGGTTCTCCAGGACAAGACAGACATGCACATGTGATCCTGTGAATCCGTGATAGGGTGATCCAGCAAATCATCACAAAGAATACTAAAGGCTTTTAGATACAAGCAGAAGCTGAGAGAGCTGAGGCTGTTCAGGTTGGAGAAGGGAAGGCTCGGGGTGATCTCAGCAATGATAATAATACCTGATGGGAGAGTAAAGAAAATGGACTCAGACTCTTCTCAGCACTGCCCAGTGATCGGACAAGAGGCAAAGGCCACAAACTGAAATACGAACATATGTATACATAAGAGGAAGCTTTTTCACTCAGAGGGTTCTCATACTCTGGAACAGGTTTGCAGAGAGGCTGCTATTCCAAACCTGACTGGACAGGAGCAATCTGCTTTAGCTGACGCTGATTTCAGAAGGGCAGCTGGATTGGATTATTTACTGAGTTGCCTTCCACCATCAAACATTCTGGGATTATTGAATTTACCATTTTGGTTAATTGTCTGCATATCTTTCAGTGAGGTAATTCAACAAAATTGTGAGATGTCTATTATTTAATTTAAGCAATGTGTGTATGCCACTAGGCAGGACATATTTGATGCTGTGTTTGACAGCTTCAGTCAGGGAAATGGTTTTGAAGTATACTTTATATTGCCATGCATTAGTGCGACTGCTCCTCCTGTCCAGGCACTGTTATTAGACAGAAGCACCTGAAAAAATGGATGCCATTGCACTTTCCAAAGTAATGTGTCTGTGAAAGAGTTCAGCCTCTTTGGTAATGCACAAAGAAACTGTAACTCATAATTTATATATTTTAAAGCTTCCATAACTCAAAGATACAAGCACTTACATGTTATTGATTATACTTACAGGTCCTAAGTCCTGGGACTTTTTCCTCAGAGCCAAGGATCACCTTTTTTTTCCCTCTAATACATCCATATTTTTCATTGAAGAAGAGCTGCTTCACCCACAGGCAAACACTTGTATGCAGTTGCTGCATAATAGCAACCACTGCCTCTCTGTGTTTTCTCTTAGCTTTAGTACGATCTCAGCAGCAATTCTGTACTGCTCTCACTTAAATATAGTGTATATATGTCTCAAATAGCACTAATATTGAGTTACAAAATGCCACCTTCCATTCTGGTGTTTGTCTGCCTCAGTTTCCTTTCTGAATCTGCTTGTCTCATCTATAAACTTTTTTGGATCAAGAAGCATTTCAACTAAGGCACGCAGGTGGACAGAAATAGTAGGAAATATGAACAATAAATCTCTCTCACTGCATGCCGAAAGAAGGTCTTGGCTTTTCTCTGCATGTGCATCTTCAGAAAATAGATTGAGATGATTGAACACAGGAAGACTTTGCCGTGGTGAGGAGGGAATATAATCAGGTAGGACTTGAATAAATGTATTAAAAAACAAACTAAAATGAAACAAAGTCCCATTTTCTCTAGAAAATTCAATATCATGACTACCCTTCTCCATCGATCTCCTCCCTGTCAGAAGTATTAAATGCTGATATGGTGCCAGCTTAGCTGGTCAATAGTGAGTGACTGGGCTTGGGCTTGGTGTGGTCTCATCAGCATTCAGTAGCACTACAGCATTCTGCAGCAGGGACGAGACAGGGAGGGGGAGGGAGAGGAGATAGAAGGAAAAAAGGATTAGGACAAATATTTCTTAAATTACACGGTACATTTTCATGTTAATGGATATCCCCTTGCAGACTTCATGCTAAGTAAAGAAATTGGCTTAGCAAGTACCGAAGACACAAGCATGATTATTTTTGGTGGTTATGCTTTGGCAGGAATTTTGGCAGCCTTATTCCACTCAGATATGTAAACAAATCCTTCACTCTGTAAAAAAGCCTTTATTACAGCCAGAGCAACTTCTACTATTATTCTCTTCTCTCTCTGCTGCTGAGACAACACCAGCTTTTGTTGACCAAGGAACACAATCCAAACACAAACTGGGCCAAAAAATTGGTAGTTTATGCCTTTCACGAAACACTAACCTTTTCAAGCAAAAATCCACCTTGCTTAGCATGGTGCTTGGACTGTCACCATGAACAACCCCACAAAGAGCTGTCAACCAACTTCCTCCTGCTCTTCTGGCATTCCCACTGTCTAGAGCCTTCCCAGTCCCACCCTAGCCCGCTGTGCTGGCTGCTGGGGTTCAGTGCAGTCACAATCCTGGTTTCACATCCACAGACTCACACAAAATTTGGTAAGTGGGATTAACCATACAATTTCTCCTTAAGGATTTCTGCTGCGTGATGCAAATGCATTCACTGCAGAAAAAGCAGAGAAGAGGGAACTGTAGTGAAGATACAGGTTTAGATAAAATTCCAGCTTGTAGTTTCACACGGCGTTACTGTGAAAAGAAGTCATTTCCATTTAAGTCTCCTCTCTCACTAATATTGCTGCATAGATCAAGAGACTTCACTTTCAGATTTTGTCACTTAGCAATTCATAAACACTTCTACATATGGTTCTAACTGATTACTTCTACCTGTTTCAAAGATCCTACCTGAAATCTTATAAAATATCATTCCAGCAGTTTACTGCAGATCTATTAAAAGGGAGCATAGATTTCTGATTCCCTAGAAGTTATTGAAAATCAGTAACTACTAGGCATAAGACAAGAGATTTGTTATTAAAATGGAAGGTCAGGAGCACACAAACCTAGGTTATATTTCTGGGTTGAGTCTAGGTGCCTGTGGGTTTTTGTGTGTATAACTGTCTTTGTAAAATGAAGAATTTAATTTGCAGAAGGCTTGCAAAGGTAACGTATAATTTATAAAGGTCCCGAAGTCTTCAGGTGGAAGGGCAGTCTGGTGTCACCAGACTAACAATAGGTGGCTGATGAGTTGAATAAAAAACAAGTGAAATGGGAGCTATTAGGAGCAAAGTTGGGCACAAGGCAATTAGTCAAGGCCAGTTCAGTTGCCCTGATTACTTTCCCTTTTTTCACACTGAATAAGGCAGGTACCCTGTAGAGAAATAAAATAGGATGTTATAATTTAAGACACTGGACATATAGTTAATGTTGCATGGACAACCATAAATCTGGCAATTTTCAGCTTCAAAATACTTGATTTTGCAACCTAAGCAACTGTCTTAATGAACAGCATTGCTACAAATAAAGGGAGATTGTTAATATAGACAAGCATCATTTTGAAATGGGAAGAAATATAAATAACATAACTTCATATTTAATTTTTACCTGTCCCAAGCTTACATCCCAATAGTCATTTGTTAGTCCTTCTGTGGACACACCTGCTAATCCCACAGCCCCATGCCACAAGGGTCTGCCTGTGTTTGCCTGAAGATACTTCTGAATTTAGAGGGTATCACTGAGTCCTGAAAGACTCCCAACCCATGGGTAAAACAAGCATTTACCAAAGAGATAAAATGGATATAACAACTATTTACCTCCCCCACATTCTGCTTTGGGTTATTCCTGACTTTGCTTCTCCCTGAGAAACACCAATCCTGCCATCCACATCCTATGCCACACCCCAGCCATTAGCGCCTGGAAAAGACACAGAGACTGCATTTAATTCTTATTTGAACTGAACCATGCTTTTCTGTGAATGAACAGTCTTGTGACCTAGAAAGGCAGAGAGATCTGAAGCTTACCCTGGCTTGCTCTTTCTTGTACCACACGCTCATCAAGGGGGAGGCTGTGGAGGTGGCAGGAGGTGCCCGGTTTCCCCGGTGTAACACCCTGGCTGTCAGTGTATTTGCACAGCTGTGACTTCGCAAATGGGTCTGATGCTGAGGAGAGGCAAGGAAAGAAGAGTTTTTCTTTGTGGTATTGGCTGAGCAAACCTCACAGGCACTCTGCTAACAGTGAGAAATCATTCTGAGGTGTCTCTTGTCATGCTAGTCAGTGAGTATTATTCTCTGAGTGCAGCCTTGTTGAGAAGGAAGAGGCAATCATTGCATAGATACTTTTTTGATCTACGGTGCATTTTAAGGTAGAAGTATGTATTTGAAAACGAGAACACAAAGAGCAGTCAGAGAAGAAATGCAGCTTCTTCTGGAGTGAAACCAGCAACGGCAAAAAAGACAACACTATCGTGAAATACTTTCTTTTACAACATGAACAACCAGCTTCAGCATATGTCCTTCACAAAGCCTTGATGGCTGACCCAGGCCCCACAGAAATGAACAGCAGATTTCCATACAGAATGTTGCTAGTTTCCTCCTGCTGTGACAGCAGGATATATTTATACATTTCTTGCAACAGACACAGTATTTTGTACCTACTGACGATCAGCCGCTGATGTTACCCAGCCTGTGGGATGCTGACTGCCTTCCACTATGTACATGAAAGATGTAGGACTAATTAGACTGTGATCTGGCTGCTTTCACCTACTTGTTTAACCTCGTGGAAGTGCTGTATGACTGACAGCAGACAAACAGCGCAGGATCCTTCCTAAGTGTGTTTTTTGCCAGGTCTCCTCATCACAATGGTGCAGCTGGACTACCCGTGGCCCACAAAAAAATGTAAGTATGAATGTCCCCATAGCTCTCCATTATGGGCTGTACCCAGCCTTGTCTCTTGGGTTCACTCTCGGATGTTAAAATAAGCATTTCAGCTTCTTATTCTGGAGAGTTGCAGCAATCAGACAGGTGGCCCTCTTGAAGCAGCCGGAGTGAGTGGCAAAAAGCCTTTGTAACCTCTGCTGGCATTATATACATTCTCTCTGGAATTAAATGTAGAAACCGAATAAATGTCTGGAAAAGTACAGCTGCACTGAGCAGAAGAGATGGACCTTCATTTCCCACAGTTGTGTTCCCAGTCCAGCCCAGTCTCACCTCCCCAGTGTCAAGGACAAAAAGAACACTTGAGTTCCTGTCTGTAACGTGCAATTTTGCAGTGCACTGTCGTGGGACCCTCCCCC
>WEIT01009033.1:0-12095 GCA_013389985.1 Dryoscopus gambensis
TTGAATAGTTTCATGGTTTTCAGAAGATTCACTTGCTTTTCTTTTAAGTGTATATGTCAAAGCCAATTTTCCTCATCCAACAGCTGAATAAGAGGAATACTGCAATATCTCAAATACTGGAAATGTATTAATGTTGCCAACACACCATTTCACCCTGGTATTTTCTCAGTATTCCTTTAACTACAAACAGAAATAGTTCGAAGTATTTAATTTTGTAGCTTGCATGGCTTCTAAACACTGTCCAGAGTCAGATACTTAACCATGGTAAAAAGGCAACTTGCTTTTCTGAGGATGTTTTTATATTCTTTCCATCACTCTTCTATCATTAGAGTAAATGAGAACAAGTCAACAACCTTTGGGGCAATCAGAGACTTTTTTTCCAAAGTAAACTCTGCCATTATAGAAAACCCCATTTTTTTACAGGAGCCAAAACTCTCTGCCCCCAGCCTTTTTAAATACCATCACTGCATGCTAACAGAACTGGAGCACTTGGGCTTACGAGACTTCCTTTTTCATCAGAACTCATGTTATTAAGCTGAAAATGCAAACTGGCCTAACAAACACCATTCATTTTAGCTCTGAATTTCTCACAATCTTATTACAGAAGTAATCTTGGGAGGAATAGTTGAGGTTGCAGCACTATTCCCCAAAGCACTGAAATTTTTGTCTTGAGCAAGACCTTTCCAAACCTCTTGAATGGAGGTAAAATACCAATGAAGTGCCTCAGGGAAAAAAAAAAAAAAAAAGATAACTACTGAAATAACTTCATATTAAAATCCTATATGCATGTAATCAAGAATAACATCTCATGAATAAAAGGCAACATCCTAAATCCTGTAAGAAATGACAATTTATTTCTTCATTGAAATATTTGGTTTGAATTATTCTGCTCAAGAACAGTGGGAGATCTTTTTTCCCTTTGAAGAGGGTAAAATCAATCAGAAAGCAAACTCTTTTTCTTTTTTTTTTGCTGGGGCATGGAGGGCATGGAGGAAGATATATTCGCGTATTTACAGGTACTAGAAACAAAAAGTAGATGTGTGAATAAACCTGAAGTGTGGTTATTTGAATTTTTCTGCTATAAAAGGCATGAAACACTTT
This sequence comes from Dryoscopus gambensis, assembly GCA_013389985.1. Classification (NCBI taxonomy): domain Eukaryota; kingdom Metazoa; phylum Chordata; class Aves; order Passeriformes; family Malaconotidae; genus Dryoscopus; species Dryoscopus gambensis. Next base: position 1,102 of record WEIT01009033.1, read on the forward strand.
TCAGGTTGACAGACACATAGGACAATTTTAAAGGACTGACCTGTTCTGTAAGGAAGGACATCACTATTATCCCATGACACTGTGCAGAAACTTTCTAGACTCTCATTTACCATAAAAAAATACAATCAACACTTGAATACTAACTATAATTCTATAGCCTCCCACAGTCCCACAAAATTACTGCTTTTCTTCTCCCCAGGCATCTCTCCTACCACCACAGTCCTTTTTGCCCACTGAGAGGCCTGACAGCTTCTACCCTCACTCCTGCCCTGTCTGCAGTGTCTGCAAAACTGTCTTTTATCCAGAGAGCAAAAAACCTGCCCCATGCTGGGGGTGTGCATCAGTTACCCAGCAGTAAACTCTTAGCAGGTAAGGCCTGAAAGTAGCAGATCTCCTGTATAAAGCAGATGGTGAGCAAAAGAGTGTGGTGTGGGTATTTTTGTTTGTTTGTGGTTTGTTTTGTTTGATTGTTTGTTTTTCTTGGTTTTGTTTTGTTTTTAAAAAGGGCAATCTTGGGCCAGGTGAAAGCATATTTTGAGCCCTATGGGATGTTTAAGACATCAGTGGATGTCTTAGCTAACGCCTGATGTTACCTTGAAAATATAGCAACGGATCTTGCCAATATTTTTCACAGGTTACTTCGTTGTATGAGGTATAATTTTTCATGAAGTGAGTAATGGCAGTCATTGGTGACTGTTAAATACACTGGCTTAACCGAAGCCATGGTCTCATTGTAACATCTCACAGAGTCAGTGTCTTTTCTTGTGACTAAAAAACCTGCAGATATAAATATATATGTGTTCTAGAATATACAGACCAAACCATTCTTTTTTCGCTATGCCAGGCCTCAACTTAAAGAATTAATCAATCTGTGTAAGTTTTGGTCTATAGACTAAACAGAATCTTAGTACTTGTTTAATTACTTCAAGAAGAGGATTATCAACACTACACTGAAACTTTCTGTACAAAGATATCATTATTCTTTGTACTTCTTAAGCTCACATTTGTCCTCATAATTCATATAGGGTATGAAAGTTTCTACAGAAAATATCCAGAAGTATGGGAAATTCTGTGATCTGTGAAATAACCGCAGTACTTCTCACCATTTTACCAAGGAAAGGATCAGAAATAAAAACATGCAAAAGTCTTGAAGGCCTTGCTTGAAATTAAATTGCCCTTAATCTGACTTATTTCCAAAACTGCGTAATTAACTGGACTTCAGTAAAGTGCGGGGTGAAAGACTCCAATTGTATTGAGCACCATAAGCAGACTTCAGTCAGAAGAAATTCTTGTCAGAAACTACTCTTAGAATTAAAAATTAAAATATTTATTGTGGAAGATACAATATAATCCATCATTCTCAATATTAGACACTTTCACAGAGAGTTATATCTTGCAAAAGCTAAAGATAATCAAAGATCAGACACAACACAAGGATTTTAAACAAAAAATTGTATCTTGCAGCAAAGTACCATCTAAAGCTATTTCCAAAAGAATTATTTTGTGGTTGGTTCCCAAAAATGCCAAGACTAAAACACCTAGCAAATAATTCTTCTTAAAAATTGTAACATTATACTAAAAATTATTTATTGCTTGTTAGAAAACAGAATGTGACTTGCAAAAATTCTTTCAATATGAAAAGTATTGTTCTCTCCTCTGGGCACCCAAGAAGGGGATTTAGATAAGCCAAAAAAGACAACCCTATAAAGGCACTTTCAACTAAAATGAACTCCTCTGTGGAGTTACAATTTACCTGACAAAGAAATTCTGGTACTGATGAAGTCGTGTAATAATAGTGTATGACCACAAATCAGTTTGAGTTTGACTTTCAGTTTGACTCACTAAAAAGTTATCTTCTACATCTGTGAATAATTTAAAAAAAAAAAAAAAAGAAAAAAAAAGTATAATTTTTGATCTCTGTAAATCAAAGAAATTGTAACTGTTTGGCCAGGCATCTCAAATGCAAGTCAAGGAGCTCATTAAGTCCCAGCTAACTGACAATCATTTCTTTATTATATAACACACCTCGAGGCAACACAATGTAAATAAAAATCAGGTGAAAGTCTTAACATTTACAAAACTGAACCCTTTAATCACAAAGAGATGTGGGTGGTTGGCAGCAGTTGCTGGCCTTTCTCTAAACGGTGAAGTTGAAAACAAGATCACAGAAGTTTTCGACATACTAATGTGAACATCTTGTTAATGCTCACTACCTAAGTACAAGCTTAGGCATTTAGTGTATGTTTAAAGATTGTGAAAAAAAGTTATTCTCCAAAGGAATATGCATAAAATTCTCATAGCTATGTGGGCTATGTTTGACAGTGTTAGACAGTTTGTCTATTATTTTTCACTTTGTTTTTTATTAAGTTGTTCTGCTGGTTGAATGAAGGCTGTTTCTTACTGCAATCACATGAAGGATGGAGACTGGCGCCGGTGTGGACCCGCAGGAACCCAGACCCCAGCAGAACTGTCTGCTGGGCTGAGATACCAGGACACCAAACATTTAAGAGTTGAAGGAAATGCTCCATTTAGAACAGGCTGGGGAGCAGAAGCTGCTGAAATCCAATAAAAAGTTTCTAAACGCTGAGAAAGTCACAAGGAGGAGGCTGGCAGACAATACCTCCTACGGTTATACAGAGCACCCTTGTCTGCTTAGCAGCCCTGTAGGTGCAGGATAATTTACTCTTATCATCAACATTGTAAGACATTTTTCTATTTCCTATTTCCAAAGGACTGGAAGGTATAAAAAAATGTGGGAAAGAAAAAGAGTTTTCTGCACAAATTATAACTGTACAGATTTGCTGTTAAGGGCAGCTGTTTCTCAGAGCTGGAAAATATAGAGAATTTCATATATCTGATTCTCTGCTAGAAGCACAGGCTAGAAGCCAAACTAATCAAAACCTCTATCAAAAATACAATTTTAACATCTGTTTGGACTTGGACTTATCTCACTGCTCCCAGACACGATTGATTATCATTATCTGCAAGTCTCTAGTATTCTAAGCAGCAGCCGTAAAGGGAAATGAAAGTGAGCATTTCCATACAAAGACAGATAGAGGCTTCTAGGGCAGAAGAAAAACTGCTAGTGCTGACTGAAATCCAAGTCTAACTTCATCTCATCTTCTATAAATAAATTGTCAATAGAAAGGAATAAGATACAGGCTAAACTAAAATATTATTAAAACTATGAGAAATAAGGGATTTCACCAAAGGAGAAAAGGTATTACATTATCAGACACTGGTTGCTGTCTGCACTGCACTTCTTGGGAAGGCTAGGTATGATTGTTGTCTTTTTCTTTGCAACAGACTTCTCCTCATACCTTTGGTTTATTATGTACTTGACTGGACCACAGGAAGAGGATATGAAAATCTTTGCTGGTAGCAACTCTGTTCGAGTACATAATGAAAGTTATTCCTTTAGCAAAGTAACCTAATCCTTGCCTCAAAAAACTAAAATCTGCAGAAAGCTCGAACCCCAAACAAGATTTCTAGCCTTAAAGCCTTTCCCTCTCCATTCTTTCCAGCTTGAAATACATAGGTGCTCATGTATTTGCTCCTGAGAAAGTAGATTTTCATTTCTTCCCATCCTTCAATATTTATACGAATCTGGGGTAAACTGTGTACTTCGGAGACCTGCATGGGAGATCTTACAACCTTCAGTGCTCAAAAGCATGAAGAGCACCCTCTCTTAATCCCACTGAGTCATCTTTGCACACATCAGGATGGTCAATCTTTTTCCCTTCTTACCCCAACAAGATTATTTTCTCTTTAAATTGCAAGTAAAAAATGAGAAAAGAAAACCATTCCATGCTCGTGATTCTACCATGTTGAAAGACAAAAATGAGCCACTGGGATGTTTCAGTCTCTCCATAGATTATGGACCAAGAATTTACGACAGAAAGTTTTCGATATTTGCCAACAGTTTTGGTCCATCAAATTTTATACAGATACAAACCAAAATAAAGAAGCTTTCAAGGATACAGATAAAATAACCTAGTGGATGTACCATCAAAACCACTTCCAGACTAAAGGAACAACTTTCTTGTTTAATTGTTCAGAGTTCTACAAGTCACTTTTTCGTGCTCCTCTAGCCCAGTGCAGACTAACAGCAGATTTTGACCACCCACAGCAATGTACAAAGCAAGACTTAGCAATCACCAGACACACTAGAGAAGAGAGGAATCCATATAGAGTTTCTACTATAAGTAACAAGTTATCTACTTGGCGAAAAATAGTTGTTTTTTCATATTTTCAGATATTGGAACAGATTGCCCAGAAGGTTTGCACAGTCTGTCTCCATTCTTAGAAATGTTAAGACCTGCCTGGTAAAGCCCTCAGGAACCTAGTCTGTCCTCACAGCTGACCCTGCTTTGAAGCTGACCCTGCTTTGAGCAGGAAGCTGGACTGAATGACCTCCTGAGGACTTACCCAAACTGAACTATCTCATGCCTCTATGTTCTGTTGTATATAAAACCCTTCCAAAAACAAGTAGAATTATCCCCCCAGATTTCAATGTTTCTTCACCTTATTACCAACCCGCATATCCCAGAGGCTGACTTAGTGACTTACATCAATGCAAATTTAGAGGCAAAAGGAAAAAGAGGGGTCAAACAGGAAAAAAAAGGAAGGAATACTTTCTATTTCTTTTAATTCAAAACACTGCTCAAAATTTGATGCAGCATTGAATATTACACTTTCTCATTATGGAAGTTAGTCTATGACACTGAGAAGTGTTAAATACTGCAGATATTTCAATCATGCAACAGTTACATGACTTCATGCCACACTAATTCATATAATTTGTTCCTAAATTAAGACAGCCTATAAATACAAACCAGCCTTCTGCAAAATATATGAAAAACATTTTAACTGTAATCTGGTTGACTATTTTAAAGACAGTGTAAGAAGCTGTGTGATCTCAGTTTAAATGCTTCATCTATGCTGCTTGGTTGTGAGACTTACACAAATACCTTCTTTTTCTTCAAGTTTTTCCTCCTTAAGTAACTGCTAATTTACACTTCCATCACTATGAAGACTGGTTAATAAAATATTTTTACATACCAATTATATTACTGATTAATATGACTGTTGAATGGACTGTCTTAGCCTCAGTAACTTACAAGAAACATCACTTATCCAACAAAACAACAATGCAGAAATGTGAAAATTAGCTTTGTAGACGATGTTTGAAATGAAGTGCATTTAGTTCTAACATGTGAACCTTCTAGACACCGGATGTCCAACAGGATCCTGAATCACCTGTCATCCTTTTACAGCAGCAAATTTCTTTTAAAGATGAACACACATGCTCAGAAACGTATATGCATGCATATGTAATCTATCAGAGGGTATGCAGGTGTACAGACCATGGAACATTCCTCAGAATCACTCAAATCACGTGAGCTGTGACACTGTAGAAGGAGATCCCTGTAGCTTAAGGACCATATACTCTGCGTACCCTTTATCCAAGTGCTCAGCAGCAATCAAATCATGCAAAGATTCCTCGCTGAGCAGTCTCACCTCCTTGGACTGCAGAGATGTGCCTAAAATTGAAGGTTTCTACACACAGGGAGGAAGTGCTGGACCTGCCAGCATAGGGGAGATATTCTGGACACAAAAAAACTGAATGACACCAATACTTACTTGGCAGGCATTATAAATCAACTGGTGTTCCAATTTTTTGATCCCTAGAATCTGCTGAAACATTTCATAAAGCTGTTCCTTGCTCAGAATCAGCTCTGATACAGCACTTAGGGCCATTCTATTTGGCTGTTTGCAAAAGTCCTCTTCACCCCTGTATATGGCATCGTATTTGGCTAGCCAAGAACTTAACACTGTCTCTTTGCTTAATCCATCAATTTCCGGCAGACTTCGAACTCTCTTTTCTATGTTTTTCTTAAAAACATCTCTAAAGTCACTTGCAGAACATCCTCCACTGTGGACCATTCTTGCAACCCGGTCACTCTTGAGAAATACCTTTTAAAGTAAAAGAAGAGAAAAAAAAAAAAGAAACAGAAAAAGTTAGGCATGGACACAAATACTAAACAATCCCTGTATAAGGGAATACAAGCTAATATTTTGCTTCTATGAAAGATGGCTTTATATGAAAGAGTTACACACGCCAAGTTTGCTATGTTTTGCATAAAGAAACAAGTGACCATGTTGAAACTAAATTTCTGCACTGAATAAGTACTTAAACTAAGTAGTATTACAAGTATTTGTGCACAAATTTACAATAGCTAGACTAGAACGAACTTTGAATTAACAGCAGCTAATTTAAAATTTACCCACAATGAGACAGAAATCTAGGAGGAAAAAAGCAAAAAAAACCCTAAAAAACTAAAGAAACACCATAATCAATATTAACAACTGAGTAGACTCAAAGGCACAGAGCTGTTTCTACTGCTGTAGGTACAATACTGGAGACACAATATGAGATTCTCTGTGTAAAATCGCCAAAGACCAACATAAAAATGCCCCTCACAACTACTCATACTCTAATACATGACAAAGCAAATTATAACAAACCAATTGAATCAGCTTCAGCATTCTGTAAAAACTTTCCAGTGTTCAAGAATGGTTGTATTAATCTCTTCTTTCAGAAGGCCCTTGGCAAGGTCAATCTTTCCAGACACTGTATGTGGGCTGCATGTAGCTCATTTCTAGTATCAAGTCTCATGAAACTGTTCCTGTACAAGATGGAACCAACAAAAAGCTGATGATACAGCACAATCAGCTGTGTAAACAATAGATGTATGCCTTGGGCAGGGATTAAACTACATCAGGCCACTGAAAGGGTAACTCGGAGAACCATCTGGCTTTCTGCAGCAGAGGGAGATGAATCAAGGCCCTCCACCCTGCACGGTTCAGCTGCTGGGGGCTGCTTGGGTGCCACCCCAACATCCCAAGCACAGATGAAATACAAGGAACGGATGAGAAACCACAAAGTCAAAACCGAACCATCACTTTTCTGACTGTCTGCTCTCTTCAGTCGGATGTATGAACTGGGAATTACGCATGTTTTTCAGACAGCCAACGTAGTCATTAAGAGATATGAAATCACATATGATTTTGTGAATGGAGATGATAGCACAGTAGAGTTTGCCTCCAGGTACTATCTCACGTTAGAAGATGGTGCACCTAACAACCAACCTAAAATATTACTGTGCTTCACTTGTAAAATACAGAAATGTGGAGTAGGAGAGTAGCTAAAAAACTGAGCAGAGGAGTACACAGATGCAAGCAGATCAAGAAAAATTAATTCTAAATTTTTTTAGTGCTAGTCAGTGCACATTTTCCTGTAGCATATTTTAAAATGAAGTTACTTACAAAATATATTTTTCAACAGATATCCTAATTGATACTGCACAAAAACGCTGCAGATTAAGCCTAAAAGTATTTGCCCAAACAGATTATTTACAAAAACCCCATCACAAACATATGCTAATCACATATTATGCTCTATCTGAACCACAATACATTTCCTTTTATGGAAACATAAGCATCCAAGGTTAAATTCTTACCCATAATGGGACCTGACATAGTTACTGTCAATTAATGCTTATATTAATTTCCTCAAAAGGCTACACAAATATTGAATCTCATTTTAAAACAAATAATAGTCGGAAATTCCATTCAACAATAAAACTTATCAACACAAACAGGTACAAGGATATAAAGTCTCTCCTTGTTTTAACAGTCGGCAATTACAAATGATTAATTCTTCTAACAGCTTCACTGGTAAAACAGATGACTTCAAACTTATTTCAGCTACTTTGTACTGCTCATAAACAATATTTAATCTTCCATCACGTTAGCTTGCATACCCAACGAGAGAAAGTAGATGCAGAAGAAAGCTAGAAGTTAAGAATATTTATAGACTCTTCCCACCCAAAATCTCATATTCATGCAAAATTACACAACCCGATGTATTGCTAATATAACTGGATTGGTCTTGTGGAAAAAAAAAAAAACCCAAAAAAACAACCAAACACAAAAACCCCCAACCTCAAACCTGCAAAAGACACACTGTAAGAACATCAGCATATCATTCACCTTTCATAATCTTCTTTCAGTCTTATTATTCCAAACTACTAATCCTGAATTAAAGGGCTGAAAAGCTGCTAGCGCTTTCTTTGATTTATGAACCATACTAATTCAAAATTTATTTGTGATTCTGAAGTTGATTTTCCAAGAGACTGCAGGAAAAACCTGTTCCATTTTTTACCCACTTAACCATGGAAGGGAAGCCCTATTGTAACACTTGGTGCACATAATATTCACAAAATACTGGCATGTTCATGTTGGACATAGCAACAGGTACGTGCAAAGAGCAAATACAATCTGCATGTGCCCTTGACCCTAAAATGTTCCCTTCTGATGTGTTTTGGGTCACGAACTGTATTTTTATTAAATCTTTAAAAATTATTCCAAGGTAATTCGTTTTCAAGAAACAGTGGATATAGAAGGAAATCACTCAAGATATAAACCCAAAGTGTGAATAACTGACTATGAAAAATACGGTTTGTTCTGCAAAGGAATCCACTGGACCTAAAGGTCTTATTGTACTACTCCTATTGAGTGGAAACTTACCTTTTTTTTCCTGAGGGGAAAAGAAATGTATCATCTTTAAAATGAACTACCTGCATTTAAGATAATTAAAAAGCAATGACATTTTAACAAAACTATTTCATATGCAAGACTTTGTTTGCAACAGAAAACCGTAAGAGAACAGAAATTCTTTTAGGAATGTATCAAATGTGTCACAAATTTAAAACACCAAGATGCATTGGTCTCGTTAATCTTGTTCCTGAAAGACATATGGTACACTCCATGTCGAATGTAAAATCCCTTGCTTCAGTTAGACTTCTTGAGATTCACCTCCTTGGTTTCAGAGCTTTCAAAGATTATATGAGCAGCACAGTCATCCCATGAGGGTAAATAGATTTATCTTTAAAGCAAAATACTAATTAAGTATATTCACTAAATCTCTGGTTCTTACTCCCTTTATTCCTGTATTTCAATTGATCATTAGACTTAGTTCAAATTAAATAATCATTCAAAACCTTAAAATATTAAAATGTTATCTCAAGTCTCTCCACACTAGGGAGGAACTGGAGAGGAAAAATATTAAAAGGTTTGAATGTAATATATAAAATATGAGTAGAAGTTATTGTGGGGACAAAGAAATCTAATTCTGTATGGCACTAGATTTAGCAGTCAGCCACGATCTTTTGGAAATCCTCACATTATTTAGAAATAATTTGACAAGACTCAAAGTTTTTAATGAAGCATTTCCTGTTACTACCAATGTTTTCCAGACTTCCTCAAAGACATCCTGTATTGACACTGTTGTCAGTCAGCATTTGAACTTTTAGTGTCATTACTAGTTTATTGAATCCACAAATCAATATCAACTGTCCGTATTACCCACTGCTAACAAATTATCAAACACAAAAACCGAATGATCTATTAACAAATAAAACGCATTCTGCAGAAAACACATAGTTCAAATACAGGCTATGATGGGCCATATATATCCACTTTGAGGAACTTTTTCAATTCAAGTTTTTTAGAGTCCTTCTAAATACTTTTGGACTGAACTACACCTTCAGTTTCTGATGGATAAAGTTCAACTCATTCAAAGGTGAGATAAAATGTTTTAAAAAACCCTCAATAACAATTGCAATCTACTGAAGCACTGTTTAAATGCACTTTTTACCAATCTTCATACATATGCAACTTCATCAGCTGCAAATGCTAGTAAAAAAGCTTAATTCAAATAGTCTTTAGCACATAGTTACATTAGTTACATTAAAAGTACATTTTTACTTAGAGATGAAATATCATTATTCAGCAGTGCCTGCAACTTGAGAAAATGTTGGAAATATTATGAAAAGAACTGATTTTCACTTCTAGAACATACCCCTTAAATAATTTTTCTATTTATTGGACATCATACAAAATCTAACTAATTATACAATCAGGCAACACAAACATTATTATCTTATTCTCTACTATAAAGCTTAGGAAAAAAAAAAATTCAAGCAAATGCAGTAGGGCAGGTGGACCACAAGAATGATTTCTCAGCCTCTGATAAGAAAACATCTTGCTCATCTGGCCTCTGTACACCTTCTAGTAGTGCAACAGCACCAACATTCTCCTCCTCTTTAAGTAATGCAGCACTTGTAGCTTCGTTTGCCACAAGAGCCACTGGACACTTTTCTTTATTTTTGATGGTAACTTCTGTTTCTGTAGCTTTGAGGAGATCACATTCTCACTTTAGACATGTCCTATGTCTTAACAGTCAGGGCTCAACACATCATCTTTCATGGAAAATATGGTGGCAGCTCAAAATACACACTACGTCTCTGGGACAGCAAACTTCTAGACATACTAGGCACCATCTGTATCAGCTTACCTTTCTTTACAATACATATTTGAACCTGCATAACAGCTTTTTTCATTTCTGTTAAACTCTGACATTCTGGATGCAAACTCTTAGGTTCCATGCAGGTTCCAGCACAGTAATAGGTGTGTGACGGGTGCACTCAGCCACACGATCAAACCAGCAGTAGTTTGGTACAGGCTCCAAAGGAGGTCATGGCCTGGGCCATAGCTTGGCCAAGAGCTACTCTAGTTCCTACCTCTGAAAACCCACAGAGGAGCAGAGTGACCCAAGTGAGCACTGGTGCATGTGACCTTGGAAGAACTGATCAGGCAATTCAGACAAGAATAGCAGGAGGCTTTTCCAAGACACATTTATCAAGTAAAAAACAAGGCTATGGGTACAAGAAATCTCACGCATACATCTCTCATCACATGTAATTTCACTAAAAGGCAACCACTGTGTTTCCATATAGATGAAGTGAGTTTTCTTTGAGCTCTCCCAGCTGAACAGCCTGGCTGCATATGAGTGATCTTCCCTTGAGCCTCTCAAGGCTGAGACCCTTGATCAATGGTAGATCTTTGGTAAGCAACTGATATTGTGTGTA